>JAMPIV010006702.1:0-77619 GCA_024509875.1 Oreohelix idahoensis
TGAGAGAGATTATTATTATTAGGTGGTGTTTGTTTTGTGTGTTTTTTGATTTTAGTGAAAGGATTGCCTTTGTCTGAGGATATAACTATGCATGGGGCCAACTAATGTAGATCCGTTGTGTACAACATGCCCATGAGGTCATATACGATGCAGCCAGGTGGGGGAGTGCTCGTACTTATGGTTGAGGCTGTCACAATTATGGTTATGGCCTGAGTCACCATAGAATGTAAAAAAAAAATAATGACTTTTTGGGGTAGGACGTGCAAGTTTGGCCAAAGGGGAGTTTGCGAAAGGTGCATTTTATGTGATGGGGAATTAGACTGTGCCTTTGTAGGGGGTTGGGGGGTATATCGCTAATTGGTGGGAATTGAGGGGAAAGGTCCATTAGGGGGGGTGTCAGCAAGAGGCACAGATTTATTGGGGGACGTGAATTGACATGGGACAGACGGTGGCCGGAAGGGTGGATACCACTTTTGAACATCACAACTAGGGGGGTTTAGGGATTGCACTCATGGATCATTTTTGAGGGGAGGAGTTGGGGTTGTCCGTATTTGAAAGTTTAATCAGACAGAGGTAGACCTAATTTTACATCAGAAGTTTAGGGATCAACAGGTTATGAAGGTGAGAGTCTTAAAAAATGGTGATGATTCTCGGTAAGTATGCCTGATCCACCCAGAAGGGAACGGCACCACAGTTAGGAAATTGTAAAGATTGTTATAAGACACTCAAACACAGATGTCTGGATAAGGTTAACTGGGGACCAGTGGGGGGTCCACCCAGGTGACTGGGATAGGAATTGTACCAGAGCTGTTTGTGTTCGCCGCGTAGCGGAGAAATTCCAAAAGAACAAACGGTGGGATTTGTGGTTTTCGCCAATTCGTGAAGTAATTAATTTTTCGGGGCCAAAGCCTAGAGGTCCCATGTCATTGTTTAATAGATTTATGAGGTGGGCTATGGGTTATCAGATGAATGGTCAAATCTTCTTAGGGGTTAGTGTTGGTAATATCTACGGGGAGAAGAGTAGTGGTTTGAATTAGTTATTTAAGGGTTGAGAATGTAGTTGGTTCAGGGAGGGGATTTAAGTTGGAAAATTGGATTGAGGTTCATTAATGAGGAGATGGGAAGGAAGTACGGTGGATTGTGGCCTGGTGTTGAGAGCATGGTGGTTGGTTCTTGATTATTTTTTGTGGGGGTTAACTGATTGATGTGTATGGTGAGGGATTGTGTGATTTAAGTTGCCACCAGTTAAGTGGATGTTGGATTATGTGTTGGTGTTTTTGTAAGGGTGGGGAGAGAACTTTTTCACATCAATATGCTCCAAAAATTTCCATTCTCGACCTGGTAATCTTCAACCTGATTTTCGAGGCCATTGATGCGTTTTGACTCAAACTATTCCCCTCACTTGCTGTGATTCATGATGAGGAGTCTTCATTCGAAGATGTCTCGCTGCCATTATCTTTTGCTTCCGCTTCAAGCGTCAGAATCTTGGAAGGACGTGTCTATATCTCCAGACCTATCAGTCGATGAACACACTGAAATTTCTACTCTGTTACAGTCCTATCAGGATGTGTTGACTGATATCCCAGGTAGTACTGATGTCATCTCTCACGACATTCTACTCCAAGATCAAACACCTATCCGGATAAAGCCATATCCCATACCAATTCATTTTCAGGCTCAAGTGGATAAGGAAATTGATAACATGTTTAAAATGGGTATTATAGAACCATCTCAATCACCTTACTCATTTCCTCTAGTGATTGTTAGGAAAAAGGATAAGTCCATTAGAATCTGTATAGACTTCCGTCGTCTTAACGGCATAACTTCTACTGATGCAGATCCTATGCCTGTTCTTGATTCCTTACTGGAAAAGATGTCTGATGCCACATATTTCAGTAAACTTGATCTTTCAAAAGGCTACTTGCAGATTCCCTTAACAGATAGATCTAAGCCTTACACTGCCTTTGCCACTCCTAATGGATTATATCAGTGGACTCATATGTGTTTTGGGCTAGTGAACGCACCGGCAACGTTTGTCCGGATGATGAGATTACTATTTGCTGGTCGGCCTGATATCATAACATATATCGACGATATCTGTCTCTTCCACAATTCTTGGCAGGACCATATCTTAGGTCTTCAATCCTTATTGGACATTCTACGCAGGCACCACCTCACTGCTAGACCTTCAAAAGTCCAGATCGGTTATAAAGAAATTTCTTTTCTGGGACATACAATTTCTCAAGGATTCTTAAAAACAGATGATGACACTGTCTCAAAAATTCTTAATCTTGAGGTTCCTAAAACAAAAAAAAACAAGTCATGAGTTTGTTAGGTCTAATCAACTTTTACAGGAAATTCATTCCTCGTTTCTCGGAATTAACTTCCATTTTGTCATCTTTGCTGAAAAAGGGATGTCCTAACAAAATAGTCTGGACCCAGCCATGCCAAGATGTATTAAACCGTATTAAATCTGTATTTTCACAGGCACCAATATTGAAACCGCCTAACCCATTTATCTCCTTTACTCTCATGTGTGATGCATCTCAATATGCGATAGGAGCGTCTTTGATGCCACTCCTCAACAATGTTTTGCATCCAGTATTGTATGTGAGCCGCAAGTTATCTTCAACAGAAACGAAATACCCCATTCAGGAAAGAGAGCTCCTAGCTGTATCATGGAGTGTGGCAAAACTCCAAAAATACTTGATTGGGGCTCCATTTATCATCGAAATAGACCAGAGGGCGCTAGCTTATCTACAAAAAGCTAATTTTTTCAAACCAACAAACAGCTAGATATGCCCTAAGTCTACAGCCATACTCTTACATCATCCGGGCGATCAAGGGCTCTGACAACAATCTTGCAGATGTCTTGTCACGCTGTACAACCATCTAGGACTGGTTTGATACATCACGGAATCTCCCAGATGGAGAGAATTTCTTATATTCCAGTTAGTTGTCTTTGACAACCTATAGGTACACTTATATCTGCCACATTTGACTATCTTTATGTTCATTCCATGACTCTGTTATTCGCATAGTTCAAGGACTGTGTTTACAGCAACTATTAGGCATGGATTAACTTGCATTATGTTTTGGTATGCAACTATACCGGTGATGGATATTCAGGGGAAACTACCTAGTGTATAACTTTTTTCTACATGGGACATCAATCATACTCAGGATTCAGGTACATCTCAGTACACATTGTGAACCAAAGAAACTATTCAGGGATAATTTATTACCTTTTATTTGATAACCCATGGACATGAATCGTGAACTTGAATTATCTGCATGGATTTATGAACACTCACAATTTTTGTGCTCAACAAACTTAATAGGGATATTTACCTAATATATTCTTTTTTTTGGACACATTAATTTTTATTACCACCTTTGTGCTTAGACTTTGATTAATGGACACACAGGGTTTAAGAAGGAGTATCTCTATGCATTGTCCCTGTATTCTGCTTTACTAAACTTCTTGCATCTACTGAAGTCTTATACCAACTGAGCATGTCTTGTTTGCATTGACATTAACTACTTTTACCAAACTACACAGGGTCTTTAGGACTTATTATGCTTGTCTTAATCATCATGGTATATCATCCATTGAGATTGTGAATAAAGACTCATATGAGAGAAGAAAACAAAACATAATATGAATGGAAAAAAAAGTAGAAAAACAGAAAACATTATTCTCTTATCATGAAGGTATTACATCATGTACTTCATTGCATGTGTCTTACAACTTTCAAATATTAGGTTATAATTACTTAAGGGTCATCTGTAGCATAATTACTTTGCAATTCTATTAAGTGACAATATTCACTCAGTCTATGACCTGACAGGACTTAGACCAAAAGTATGTGACATTAGAGTGAAAATGATTGACAGGTATGGATGAGTTCATATAACACGTAGTCTTAGTTACTGGAAGGCAGGTCATCTACTTCTTATGTGTCATATTGTCTCGACTTGAGTAAGACTTAGGCTTTGATATTTTCATATCAATGTCCTCACGTTGTGTTAAATTTGGCTTTCTCATGACAGACACAGGTGTTGGAGTACTTCCTGGTCTCCGCTCGTATTATATTTGAACTCTCTACTTGGGGGCACTGGAATCTCACTTTATATTTTGTTTACCTACCTCTGAGGAAGAAAAATTTCATTTTTCTCCTCAGACAGGGGAGGGGGGAAGATGTGACGTACATTTTATATGCTGTTATTATGTTCTTATATCTAGCTATTAAATAGCTTCGTCCACTAGTTTTTATTACCGTCCGTCGCATTGTGGCAGAGACGACGTCACTAATCAGTATGCAAGAGAGGTCAAAAGGTGGGCGAATGAGAGCGAAGGGTTCAGGGGGCATTAGGAGATGGGTCGTTGAACAGGGAGGATGCATGTGTGAATTGCTCAGAGATATTTCAGATGTCGGTGTGTTTGATAGATATGTTCTGAAGTAAGTCTGTTCATCCTGGAATGACAGAGTGTCTGATTCATTCACAGGATAGGTAGAGGAGTGAATAGAAATGATATAGTGATGTTTGCAGACTGAAGACGGGCGATGTTCCTGTTCTTATATATTCGTATGCTCATAGATACAGCTGATTACAGGACTGGATCTCGACATTTACGGACAGACTGTTATATGCCAGTACCGGCATTTTCCCTATGCCAGGGGAGTTAGCGATGTGTAGTGAAAAAGGTCTTACAAGTAATACTTCATTGGAGCATACGTTTTATCCATAATAAACATGTTCGTGTTGTGAATAAGCTGGACGTTTCTTCAATTCTTGTGCGGATGTTTATGTAGCAAGTAATTAAGAACTATTGTATGATCACTGGCTACTGCAAATATGTTTCACTCTTCCATGAATTAAATCATTAAACCTAAGAGCAAGTTGGAGAACGCCACAGTGATGGTAGATGGATATCCAGGGTTATCAGATGATACCAGGATAGTATGCCAGTAAACAGTTCTGGTGTTAAAAGTAATACCCCAGTCTTAGAAATAGGCACTGGTGTATGGTTATCATAGAAATAGTCAGACTGTTAAAATCCTGGCCCAGATGGTAAGAATTAGTACCAGGATTTAAGGTGTCTCCTCCCTGCGACTATCTTATGATTAATTAATTTCTAGGGGATAACTAAAATGAACGTTTACTTTAAACACAATTGTAAAAAGTGAATAAGTCCTCAGGTACAATTATAATTATTTAATATTTACATTAATCTTTTTTCTGCTATTTGGAAATGAGCATTAAAATATACACACAATATTCACACCATTAATGTTATTTATTAACTAATGTGTTTGTAGGAATGTCTTTCATTCTGGAAAATTTATTTGCTTTAAACAAAGTCCTTTAGAAATTTTAATAAGTATTATTGTCCTTTACACTTCTGGATCTTGACAATATCCTCTTGTATAGTAAAGTTAATGAATACTGGAATCAATATTACTAAATCACTGTTCTCTTAGTCCTGTGACTTTACAAATTACTGTCATCATTTGACTGAATTCTACAAAACTTGGAATACTGTTGTAGAAGTTTGATTCATATCACAAACAGTGGCTGTTGGTTCATATATGGATTCTGTCAGTGCCTTAATTGACACTTATCTGTGAATCTTGATAGTGCTAACACTGAACGGTTACTGTATTTATCAGCATTGGCAGACCCAGCAATAGGGGTACCAATGACCAGCTGCAGTTCACTCTTTGGGGTCCTGCACTTATGTGGGATTGCCTCTGATGAACAACACAAGCTTCTGATACTTGACGGTCTGGTTTAAGTTATGACATGGAACCCGAAATATCATATCAGCTTTGGCTAGTATCTGGCTAGACTTGTAACTGACTAGCACAGATGTCAGACCAGTCAGTCATCAGATGTCAAAGTTATACAATCATAGTTAGTAAGGACATCATTTCAGTGATACAGTAGAAGCATTTACATTTCAACTAATTGGAACTGACTAGCACAGATGTCAGACTAGTCAGTCATCAGAGGTCAAAGTTATACAGTCATAGTAAGTAAGGACATCATTTCAATGATACAGGATTAGTATTTACATTATAAGTATTAACCATCATCTGGTTTGTTCCTCTCCTGTACATCCTTTAATTTTGTATAGTTTGATCATTCCAAATATTAAACACAGATCTTCTAATATTCCTGAATATGGTTGATCCTTCACATCAGGTACAAATTGAAATACTGATGCAATTCATAGCCTCTACACAAAGTTAATACACATCATATATTACCCTGCAATAAATAAATTGTATACATGATAGTTATCATGATTTCAGCTTACCCTCAGCCTTCAGAAACCACACACTGCACTTGAAATGGATTTGTAGGTTGCTCACACTTCAGATGGCAAAGACGTAGTGGCAAACTCTGCATCCAGTTTGTCTCAAACTTTCTTTCAGTGTGTCCTTTCAATTTAGCGCTCCGCTTTTTATTGGCTCTAGCGAACGACTGAGGGGTACTGACGTCACAGTCTAAAACTAGACCTGAAATTTTCTTCCCGAAGCAGCGATTCCATAAAATATGTGCGTTACTTGAAACTTTCCCTTTCTCATTCTCGGCTTGTATACTATCAATCATGTTCCATCCTATCTTGTTTTATACAGCTGATTTATCTCTATCTTCATATCCATGCAATTCCACAAGAGGTCACTTCTTGAATTTTCTATTTACAACAGATGGGGGTTTACATGTTTCCAACTCAACTGTAGACAACAGTAATCAGCAATTATCTAGGTAAATGATAAACTCCTACCGTTGTTCCTTATATCAATTTATTCATAAACCTCTCTTGGAATCAAAGGTGAAATCCTCTTCACAATAATTCCATTCTGATACCTTTTATCATTTCCGAGCGATAACTTGTCTTCGACAAAACAATAGGTCTACATCTCCATTTTGTTTACTGCTTAGCATAGGCTCTGCTGACCCCATGATGCGCGATAGACGATTGGACCGTAAAAAGTACGCCAAGCGGCTTTGCAATGTATTGGAACCAACTTTTGTGACACGCCTCACATCACGAGTTTGGGGAAACTCCAAACTCACAATGAAGACCAAAGCTGCGGTGTAAAATGCCTGCGTCACAAGCACACTCCTATATGGCAGCGAGACCTGGACAACCTATGCTTAACAAGAAAGAAGGCGCAATACCTTCCATTTACGGTGTCTACGCCGCATCCTCGGCATCTCGTGGAAAGATAAAGTGACACATGTCGAGGTGTTGTCACTTGATGGCCTTCAAAGTATGTATACACTGCTTGGACAGCAGAGACTTTGCTGGCTTGGCTATGTTCGCCGCATGGAAGATGGTCGCATCCCAAAAGATATCTTCTACGGACAATTAGCAGATGGCAAGAGAACAGTTGGGCGACCACAGCTGAGGTTCAAAGATGTGTGCAAGAGAGATATGAGGGCACTGGACATGGATCCAGCAACATGGGAGGATGAAGCTGCCGATCGCACCAAGTGGCGATGCTATTTACGGTGCCACCTCAGATTGGGTGAAGAGAGGCTCACACAACAAGCAGAGGAGGAGAGAAAACGTCGAAAGGAGCACCAGGAAAATAAGCAGCTGAGGGCTATTACCTCAGGGGCGCATTCCCATAGTCAGTTATGACTGAAGGGGCTATTATTATTATTATTATTATTATATATGTATATATTACCATTTGCATTTTAAAGTGAAAATTGCTACAGGACGCCCAAGTCATTTGAGGCTGGCAACATCAGTATCTAGAATGATGATTCATGAACCACTACTGCACGGGCTGGTGATTGCTTTATTGGTAGTTTCGTAAAGAGAACTAAAAGCATAAAGTATTTCCAGGTTCCTTATGGAGCAGGGAGGTAAAGATAACAAAATAATGTACATTCTAAATAAAATACTTTTAAAGCAGTGTAAATGTAACTATAAACATAGTCATATCTGAGAAAATAAAATGGAATAGGACTTAAGAAAGACAGAGTTATTTTATAACACACTAACGGAAAAAAAGAAACAAAAAAAAAGTGTCGTTATAATCCCTTCCCTGAAACTTCTTAGTGAAAAATTGTGTCTACATATTTGTTTGCTGTCGCTTCCCTTTTTTTCCAACTGTTAAAAAAAACGCATAAAAATTTCAAGAAAGAAGGCGTATAATTATTTTATCCCTTTAATTTTCTTCTCTGTTTAATCAATACTATCAACATACACACACACATGAGCAATGTACAACTTGAGAGTGCACTAAAGAGTGTGTAAATGAGTGTGTGAGCGGGAGTGAACGGTTGCTGTTGTTTTTTTCCCCTATACAGCTGCCTATTGTGTCATTGCATTTTCATTGAAACTTCCTTATTGATGTAAAATGAACATGTTTTGTAAAGTCAAACGGAATACGAATAAAGATTTTTCCGCTGTTATCACTGAAGGAAACAGAGTACTCTCTATAATTCCAAAAAGAGGGTGTAAGATTATTTCTATTTTTTTATTTTCCTTCTCTCTTTAATCAACACTATCATTACAAAAAAATGTGCAATGTATAACTTTATAGTACAAGAAAGAGTGTGTAAATGAGTGTGTGCAAGGAGTGACATTTTTTTTTCTAAACAGCTGCTTATTGTATTTTTATTTTTATACGTATATTCATGCTATTAGTTTAAATTTTTCAATGCAAATGTCTTTATAAATTTCCACATAATGTGAATAAAGATGTAAAAAAATATATATAAATATATATATATAATATAAATATATATATATATATAACAATTAAAATAAACAAATGTTTATGCAGGATTCCTGACAAGGAAAGTGTGATTAATTGTCAGCTCTGTAGAGTTCTTACTACCGATTTCGTGTACACAGAAGGCGTCATATAAATTATTTGTGTATGTTCTAGAAGATGTGTGTATGTTCTGACATAATAATTGGTTAGCGATTCATTTGGATATAGATAAAAGGCAAGTATCTTTAGTTTGTTTCTTTTTTTTCAGTTACTATTCTGCTGGGGAATATTAGCTACCTACCTAAATAATAATTTTCACATTTCATTATTAAGTTTATTTACAGTTTAATAAGTTTACTATTAAATAATTTCAGTTTTTCTTTCATTTCTTTGTTACGTTTTTGTTTTTAATTATATCGCAGACACGGTTGTTATTTTTATTTTAGGATCATTTTTAGGCATTATAATCCCACTTCTCGGAAATAGTAGGATTCCTTTTCTCATGTTATTTAACACATAGCTGTATTTATTCTTAGTTAGGCACTTTAATTTCATTTCATGTTTTGCTTTACTTTACGCCTATCACATCGTCCAACAGAACTTCATCACCATGGAAACTTAGCAACAGAGCAAAGAGAATGAGAAGGATCGTTATTTGAATGAAATATTGACTTTATTTTATTTATTACTATTTATCCTTCCTTTTTTATGTTTAAGTATGGATGTGATACTACACGTATGTGCTTTGATATATAATGCATCCCCTTAGAGCATTATTTTATAGGGGAAAGGGCATTAGTAGTGTACGTGCATACAATTCAATACATAAGAGCGTGTGTGTAGAGGTGCATATGTGCATGAATACATATGTATATGTATGAGCGTGTACTTTATTGAAGCGGCCCTAATTTTTATTAGGCATAACATCAGCCAAGTTTAAAACCAAACAAAGACAATGGTATCACACACGACGCTGGAAGCGTGACACGAGAGGAGCTACTTTACTTGCTAGAAACAGATCAAAGTAAAGCCATCAATGTTATAAAACAGAACAACAAGTTGTCGACCACCAATTGTAACAAAGACATACAAGACACAGAAACACATTTTTGTCGTGAGAAATTCTAATCCACATATATAAATTAAAACGTAAATGCAAAGCCTAACAAATAAATTTAATAAAAGGAAAGAAGAATGGTAAAGAACAGTGCTGTCACAATGACTGTACTCGAAATCCCCCTTGTTTTCTACTTCGTCTGCAAATTGTAACGCTTTCACGTTGATAGTAAAAGCCTACTGTGTCACTACACGCTTTCTTCAATGAAACGTGTACTGCCTTTCTAAGAAAAACCTTGAGATACGCAAACTGATCAATGACCTAGATTTAATATTTCATTCATTCCATTTTATACACGGCGTAACTAAAAGACAGATGAAAGTAGGAGAGAGAGAGGGACGACTGAAGGCAGGAAGCATGCAACACTACACGCGTCGCGCGATTAATAGTAACGCCAATCCCACATGTAAGGCCAGCACTAACTTTTTTTCAAATAAACAGTGTCAGAAAAACACTACAACTACTACAAGAATCAGGTTTTAAAACATGAAAAATGCTTATTAGGAAACCTGAAATTCTACTGATTTACATCTAAGCTCCTGAAAGTACAGAAGACACCCTATGACATAGAAGTGAACGCGTGGTAAAAAACAAATATACGACTATCTTTTGAAAACACATATTTGGAACGCCACCATGTAGCTCGCTTTAACTTATATATTATTGTACGGCAGGACTTGCTAGCCAAGAATATGTTATGTGTTACGCCTTTAGTCTGTTAATAAAATAATTATGGCCAAAATACAATAGTGGGGGTGCCTGACAGCATGAAATCATTTCTGCTCATAAAATTTTTTTTATAACGTGTTTGAAAAACATTACGTTAGGGAAATAGCCTACCATGTTAACTCCTATTTGATTGGCGGGAATGAGATGTAAGACTAAACACGATTAGTTGGACTGCAAATACTAGTTTTTTGTTGTTATGGGAAACGAATAGAAGGGGTACTTTTTTTAAAAGATGTGTAGACATGGCATGATTGGTTAGATCTGCCAATATAGTCAGTTCAGAGCGTCTGTTCCTTGCCACATCTTGTAATAAACCTACTAAGAACAGGGCGTTGAGCACCAGTGCATATTTTTTTCTAAAATAAAAGCCTGGGACAAGAGGCAGATCGGAATTTGTGCCTATTCATTGCCAGTCAACGAAACTGTTTATTATTTCCATTGAATTGTGGTAAGCTGAAATATTTGATATCTTTTTAATGAAAATTGAATGTGAATTGATGATTTATGTCTATATATATGTGTGTAGTTCAGTGGCCAACTTGAGAAAAGCCTAAATATTGCTCCAACCTGAATAGGAGGTGTCGGAAAAAAGTAAAACTGCATGGGATTGCCAAACAGTACACTGACACCTATATTATGGACTAGAAAGTAATAATGCTGGAATGGCAGAGGCGTAGTAACCATTAGGAAGGAGTATACTGGTGTAATTTGTTTCAGATGAAGCTAGCAGTGGCCTACAGCACTGAACACAAGTGTTTGTTAGGTATTGTGCTCATTGTGGAAATGGATTATGACTTAGTTTTGAAATAGGAGGTACAACCTTCTTGTTTCAGGGACGGTGGTAAAAAGTCATTGAGGCAGCATTTGGCCTGAGTTACTGAATCCTGAGGCTGACAGCATACTACTGGGTCCAGATAGCGACCAGTTAGGTGGCTCCAGAACTCATTGAAGTAATCGAGCAGAGGAGTCCTTTACTGCAGTCATCACGAAAGTTAAGAAAGTGTGGCCATGGAGCTCAACATTATGTGCCCCCTGTTGCGTGCATATTTTTGACGCACATATTACAAAAAAATCGATATGGTTATTTAATATGGGAAAAATATAGTCATGCATCCATCTGTGTATGAAAATGCTGTTTATTGTAAAAGCGAGATAATCCATGTTTGATTCACACTTTTGATTATAGGAGTAATCGGTCTGGATATCGATCCAGCGCAAGAATGGTACGCTTGCGTTTGTACTTAATTTTAGGGCCAGAAAATATATTAATTTGCTTATTGTGTTTATGGCCTGAATTCATATGTATTACATATTATTAGTACAAGTAGAATCAGTCCTATATTGTATATTTTGGATGGGTATGAGGGACTAGATTCTTGTTAGCGGAAGTATGAGTTGTCTTAACAAGTCGTGATGAGTTCCGATGTACTGCTAAGAATGGCGGGGTACGTTTTTCAAGAGCTGGTCCCTTCGTCAAGAAAAAATGTCTTACGAAGTGGTTTTTTCTTCTGGAGGAGATAGTGTCTCTACGATAGTTTGTGTTAGAGACTCTCCTTATGTCAGTATATAGATGATCCGGACTCCAGGTAAACCCAGCTCGTATTTTTGATGATCTCTCGTCGGTTAGGCCTAGCTTGACTTTTTGGGTGCTTCGATATGCTAGTGTCGTGTTTTGTATCGACGAAGATGACAGATTTTCCTGCAGCGGTTATGGCTACGTGAACTAACCTGATCACCGTAGTGCTGCATGGAACCATTCATGAAATCCTTTATATATCCATTGTAAATTAACTTTGGCTGATATTCTTCCTATGAATGAGTGAACGACAACTCAGGAAGGTAGCCATGTTGGATTTCGTTCATCGTCTGTTTTGATCACTGCCAAGAGAACAGATTATTTATCTTATTATCGGACAGTGACAGAGAGATCTCAATCCTGCTAGAAACCCCCTTTTCGTGGTTTCATAAGATGATGTATCATGACATTGAACTTTGATGTACTACCCATTATTTCTGCATGTGTCATGACTTCAGATCTGCTATGTATACCTACAAATTGTTATGTCAACAAAGCCTGATGTACTCGTATGTGCTATATGCTATTTATGCTTACATGTTATTTGTTGTGTATTAAATTAGTTTATATTCTGTGTGACTAGAACAGGAAATACCGAGTAATATTAGTCTTGTTCTGGCGTTCGATAGGGAGCAATTTCTTAATTGAAATTTGCTTGCAACATAGTTTGCAAATATTTGGTTAGTTGTGACGACTGTTTCATATTTGTATTTGTAACATTTTTTGTGTTCCTTAGTTTTGTTTGATTTGTTTGTATAATTGTAGGTCTCATCTTTCCTTTCATTTCAGTTTTTTACACCCTTATGTTTATACACTGTAGCGTTATTTGTCTTGTTATCTTATGGCAGTTATCATCACAGGTTCTGTGATCATTTTTTTCATTTCCCCTATTTAATTTAATTTGATCTCTGCAAATGTTTTCAGATTGTCTTTTCTTGTTTGTCATTTGTAATGTCTTTAGTTGACATATGACGTATAGGGGTATACACTGATAGTATAGTACAGATCAGTACTTTCTGATTGTTATTGGAAAAGGGAAATATTTTTTTTCCACAGGTACTCAAGTGATCTTTGATTACAGTGAGGTATACAAGACCTTTGTAAGGCTTGTCCCCACAGTATTTGAGATACAATTATTGTTGTCCACAGGTACTCAAGTTATCATTGGTTATTGTAAACCATACAAGTTTGGACTAAGACTAAGGTATAGACTTGTCTCCCATTAACAAAGAGAGTAATTTATTTACTTTTTCAGGTTCCTGATTTAAGAAGACAATATGTCTACCTTAGATTATTTCATTACACTAGGAAAATCTTTTGATAAGACTGGAAAAGACTTAGAACAATGGGCTGTTGCTCAATATGACAAAGCATTAGCTGCAGAAGAGAAAAAAATTGCTGCTGCTGTTGAAGAAAAAAAAATTGCTGCTGAGGAAAAAAAAGCTGCGGCTGAGGAGAGAAGACTTCAAATAGAAGAAAAAAAAGCTGCTGCAGAAGAAAGGAAAGCCTTAGCTGAAGAAAAAAGATTAGAAAAAGAAGCTGATACTGCTGCTGAACTTAAGAAATTGCAGATGCAAGTGGAGGAAAGGAGATTTGAGGCAGAACAGAAGAAATTAGAAGCTGCTGCAGAACAGAAAAAACTAGAAGTTGCTGCTGCGGCAGAACAGAAAAAACTAGAAGCTGCTGCAGAACAGAAAAAACTAGAAGTTGCTGCTGCTGCAGAACAGAAGAAATTAGAAGCTGCTGCAGAACAGAAAAAACTAGAAGTTGCTGCTGCGGCAGAACAGAAAAAACTAGAAGCTGCTGCAGAACAGAAAAAACTAGAAGTTGCTGCTGCTGCAGAACAGAAAAAAACTAGAAGCTGCTGCAGAACAGAAAAGATTAGATAGAGAAGCTGAAGAGAGAAAAGCAATAAGAGAACATGAGTTTGAATTAGAGAAATTAAAACTGACATGTATGAGTAATGTTAATCAGGCATCTGGTGGTAATGGTAAACCCTTTGTGTACAAGGTCAAAGTACCAGCGTTTAACCCTACCAGTGATGACATAACATTTTGGCTTTCTAGATTTGAACGGGCTTGTCGATCTCATAATGTTGACAAATCACAGTATGTGAATCAGTTGTCTGAAAATCTAAAAGGGGAGTCTCTGAGTAAGTTATATTTTGTTGAAGAGGCCGACAAAGACAATTATGATGCTGTTAGGGCAGCTTTGATAAAGAGATATCAGCTGTCTGAGGAAGGTTACCGTCTTTTGTTTAAAACAATGAGACCTGAGGTAGGTGTAGAATTCTCAGATTTCATCTCAAAAGCACGAATTACACTTTCACGATGGATTGAATTATCCAAAACAGAGAAAACATTTGATGGTCTTACAGATTTATTGCTAAGAGACAAGGTCATGTCTTCTGTAAATAAATCATTCCTAGAGTTCTTACATGAGCGTAAACCTAGTACAATAAAGCAAATGGAAGAATATTGTGACCAGTATGCCACGGCACACCCTGACATGATTCTTAGTAACTCTAACATTAAAGAGAGTATGCCAGTTGCTTCGGCAACAGAATATAATCAGAATTACTCACACAAATTCCAAGGAGCTAAAAATAAATTTGATAAAAAGGTTAATTGGAATAAGTATCAAAACCAAGATAACCACTCAAATCAGGGTTCTTCTTCGAAGAACTGGAATCGGGCTGATAGTCCTCGACACGCGAGGGGTACCCATAATGTTAGAAATTCTCGGAAAGGGAGTAGCTATAGGAACTACCAAAGTGCTTCATGGAGACAAAAGAAACAATATTACAGGGATACTCAATATAACGAGCATGATGATTATGATCATGAATATTATGATTCAAACCCAAATAGGGGTTATAACAGAGGCAATAATAATTATAGAGACAATTATAACCGAGGTAGAGCACAACACAAAAGACATGGTAAATCTTATTACCAGGCTAACTCTGCACAACAGGAGTTCCACGACACCGATAATCAGAATAATGATAAAAAAGACTCCAATAGTGTAGCAAATTCCGCTTTCGATTTTGCTAGAGCATCTGAGTGTTCGCAATGCAAAACATTATTCGATCCAACCACAGTTTCTACTTTAAGCTGCGGTCACCCACTTCCCGCTCTCCATGCGTCAATTGCGCATAATGGAAGGGGTGCTCTTGTCTTTAATAGGGGCCTAATAGATGGTACTCCGGTATCAATTCTTTTCGACTCGGGGTGCACTACCATTGGAGTGAGGCAATCACTCGTAAATCCTTCTCGAGCTACGGGCAATATAGTCAAATGTGTAACATTTGGTGGCACATTGGAGAAGTACTCCACTGCCGTTATCAATATTGCTACACCGTTCTTTACAGGAGAGGTGCAAGCATGTCTCTTGCCGAATCCGATCGCTGATCTTATCATCGGTCGCATTCATGGAGTGAAAGAATGCACTCCACAGCAAATCTCTAATTGGGAAAATGTTAATATGCAATCTGCTAATGCAGTAATCACTAGGGCTCAAGCTCTCAATATGCCACAATCTTCACATTCTGAAGATAATGATGCGCAGATCCAAGATGATCCCTTGGAGATTTCACACGATTCCTTTATTAAACAGCAGGAAGATGATCCTACTCTAAAGAAATTCTTTACTCTGGCAACAAAAGGTGATCCGAATAAGGATACAAATCGTAAATCTTGGATTACGATGAAGAATGGCGTACTTGTACGTATGGTACAAGACTCCGCTAAGTCCATTCATTCTCAAATCCTTGTGCCTAAAAATATGAGAGTTAAAATTTTACAGCACGCTCATGATTCGCAGTGTGCTGGACATATGGGTTTTTCCCGTACTAAAGCTAGAGTTCTTCAATCTTTCTTTTGGCCTGCTGTGAATAAGGACATACGAATCTATTGTCGATCTTGTAAAGTATGTCAAGAGATTAAATCCAGAGGTCCACGCCATGATGCACCTATTCAGGCTGCAGACATTCCCATTCGGCCATTTCAAAAAATGGCGATAGACATCATTGGTCCATTTAAGATAAAGTCTGCTAGAGGACACCAATTTATTCTGACGTGTGTTGATATGTGCACACGTTGGCCGGAGGCTGTTCCTCTAAAGAGCATAACTACTGCTGATGTCGCAGATGCTCTTTGGTTAATATTTTCTCGTCTGGGGTTTCCAGCAGAAATATTATCCGACCATGGTACCCAACTTATATCGGATACCATGTCTCAAGTAATGTCGACTCTGAAGATAGAGAGATCGCTGAGTAGTATTTATCATCCTATGTCCAATGGGATGGTGGAACGTTTGAATAGAACTCTGAAAAACCTACTAGGTAAGATAACAGAAGATCATCCTCAGGATTGGGATAGGGTTTTACCCGCGGCTCTCTTTGCATATAGAGAGGTCGCCAACGAACATACAGGATTTTCTCCCTTTGAACTTGTCTTTGGCGCGAAACCGCGAGGTCCTATGTCCTTACTTCATGATCTTATAACTGCTGATAATATTGTCGATGACACAAAATCCTCTTATGAATATGTCATCGCACTTAGACACAAGATTATTGAAGCATGCAAATTGGCAACTGCTTCTTCTGAATTTGCGAAACAGAAGGCAAGGGAATTTGCCAATAAAAAAGAGATGTTTGCGTCAACTTTGTCCAGGTGACAAAGCATTTGTCTTGCTACCTTGTAGGGAAAATAGATTTCTCATTTCTTGGAAAGGTCCGTACGATATAATATCAAAGGTTTCCGATGTTGACTATATCGTCGATATTGACGGGAAGCGTAAAACCTTCCACATCAACATGCTCACGGAATTCCATGAACGTCCTGATTATTTACAACCTGTTTTCCAGGCAACGGACGATTTTCCAGTCCAACATGGACAGTACTCATCTCTGTCAGTAATACAGGATGAGGAAACGAGTTTCTCGGATGTAAATTTACCTTTTCCAATGATTCCTCTTCACTCTAATGAATCATGGAAAGATGTTGCAATTTCTCCAGAATTATCTCCAGGAGAGCAGAAACAAGTTTCTACTATGTTAGAACAATTTCAGGATGTCCTTACTGACATTCCTGGTCAAACGGATGTCATTCAACATGACATTATTCTTACTGACCATAGTCCTATAAGAGTCAGACCGTATCCTATCCCGATACATTTCCAAGCACAGGTAGAGAAAGAGTTAGATGAGATGATAGAGTTAAAAATTATTGAACCATCCACATCAGCATATTCTTCGCCGATGGTTATAGTACGGAAAAAAGACAATAACATACGTCTTTGCGTGGATTATCGCAAATTGAATCAAGTGACTAAATTCGATGCTGAACCTATGCCTTTACTAGAAGAGCTACTTACGAGACTATCGAATTCTCACTTCTTTACTAAACTCGATTTGTCTAAGGGATATTGGCAAGTTCCACTATCCGAACACGCCAAACCGTTTACTGCTTTTTCGACGCCTAGGGGTCTATTCCAATGGAATTTCATGCCTTTCGGTCTTATGAACGCCCCTGCTACATTTGTACGCATGATGCGTCGAATCCTATCTCATCGCTCAGATGTCATTGCGTATCTTGATGACATCTGTCTTTTCAGTGATACTTGGAACGATCACTATAATGGTATAAATGAACTATTGTCTATCTTACGCGAGCATAACCTGACAGCGAAACCATCGAAAGCATGTATTGGTTTTAGCGAAATATCTTTCTTAGGACACCGTGTTGGTCATGGGTTCCTAAAAACAGAAGACCATAATACAAGTAAGATACTTAACATTTCTATTCCTAAGACTAAAAAGCAAGTACGAAGTCTCTTAGGTCTAATACAATTTTATGGACGATTCATACCGAATCTGTCCTCCATTATGTCACCTCTTTCTTCCTTGCTAAAGAAAGGGTCTCCTAATGTAGTCCATTGGACTCAAGAATGTCAATCCTCTTTGGATAAGGTTAAAACTATGTTTTCTACTTCACCTATCCTAGTATTACCTTCTAAGGATAAGACATTTATTCTTCGTAGTGACGCTTCATCCACCGGGATTGGAGCTGCACTAATGCAAGAGTACTCTGGAACTCTGCATCCTGTGATGTATATTTCTCGGAAATTAAATGCCGCAGAGAAGAATTACTCGGTCCTAGACCGTGAATTATTGGCTATGGTTTGGTCAATCCTTAAACTACAAAGATTTCTTCTGGGCGCGCATTTCATTGTGGAAACTGACCAGAAAGCTCTTACGGCTATTCAGAGTAAAAATCTGAAGAGCGCGAGATCAACGCGATACGCGATTGCTCTACAGCCATTTCATTTTTCGGTGCGAGCTATCCGTGGGTCAGAAAATGTGATGGCAGATATTTTGTCTAGATGCCCACATGATTCATAACTGTTATACAGCTTTGATACAATTGTTTCTATGTTGAAATGTGTACACATATGTAATATATCATATATTGATTGTAACACTACTTAGCGGTTCATGGATATTTATTCACCGCTGATTTTTTCAATGTTTTTCGTCTTTGATGATCATGATGTTAAGATATCTTAGATGGAATTTATGTATAAACTAATGTGGAAATTGTGTCATTGCTAATATTGTAGTATGCGTTGGTGACACCTCTCTGGAAATATTAATACTTAGAGAAGTGCTTTCTCTAAGGTCATAAAACTTATGCTTATCATCTGCGCATTGTTATTGGTGCGTTGTGAGCCTATTGTATGTTGCTCCTAGATGTATTTCAAAAAAAAAAAGTACCATTTTTTTTTTTTTCCCGAGGGGTGTGGTAATCTGTTGCGTGCATATTTTTGACGCACATATTACAAAAAAATCGATATGGTTATTTAATATGGGAAAAAAATATAGTCATGCATCCATCTGTGTATGAAAATGCTGTTTATTGTAAAAGCGAGATAATCCATGTTTGATTCACACTTTTGATTATAGGAGTAATCGGTCTGGATATCGATCCAGCGCAAGAATAGTACGCTTGCGTTTGTACTTAATTTTAGGGCCAGAAAATATATTAATTTGCTTATTGTGTTTATGGCCTGAATTCATATGTATTACATATTATTAGTACAAGTAGAATCAGTCCTATATTGTATATTTTGGATGGGTATGAGGGACTAGATTCTTGTTAGCGGAAGTATGAGTTGTCTTAACAAGTCGTGATGAGTTCCGATGTACTGCTAAGAATGGCGGGGTACGTTTTTCAAGAGCTGGTCCCTTCGTCAAGAAAAAATGTCTTACGAAGTGGTTTTTTCTTCTGGAGGAGATAGTGTCTCTACGATAGTTTGTGTTAGAGACTCTCCTTATGTCAGTATATAGATGATTCGGACTCCAGGTAAACCCAGCTCGTATTTTTGATGATCTCTCGTCGGTTAGGCCTAGCTTGACTTTTTGGGTGCTTCGATATGCTAGTGTCGTGTTTTGTATCGACGAAGATGACAGATTTTCCTGCAGCGGTTATGGCTACGTGAACTAACCTGATCACCGTAGTGCTGCATGGAACCATTCATGAAATCCTTTATATATCCATTGTAAATTAATTTTGGCTGATATTCTTCCTATGAATGAGTGAACGACAACTCAGGAAGGTAGCCATGTTGGATTTCGGTCATCGTCTGTTTTGATCACTGCCAAGAGAACAGATTATTTATCTTATTATCGGACAGTGACAGAGAGATCTCAATCCTGCTAGAAACCCCCTTTTCGTGGTTTCATAAGATGATGTATCATGACATTGAACTTTGATGTACTACCCATTATTTCTGCATGTGTCATGACTTCAGATCTGCTATGTATACCTACAAATTGTTATGTCAACAAAGCCTGATGTACTCGTATGTCCCAGTGTGTACGTCTGAATAAATTGAGTAAACTAAGATTCCAGCAGTCTGCATTGGTGCCTTGTAGACACATGTGTATGAGTGATTATATTGGTCAGCACACGAACAGTACACCATTCGCGGTAATCACACTCTACACTACTACTTCATACATACACCATCCTGCGTCGGCTGAAGTGACCAAGTTTAGGGCCTGCTTCCCCTGGAGCCTTTGCCTTCCCTAACTCAGGACTAGGGTGAGTTACCCATTTACAGCTGGGTAGACTGGAGCATGCCTGATCTCAACAACACACCACTCTTCCTTACAGAGCAGACAGACTGATACTTTACAGTGGTGTACTACAGGTGTAGTAAGAAATAGCGTCTTTACACCCCCCCTCTAAAATTGACAGTAACTAAAGAGGGAATATAAACTATTTAAATTGACAGGAACTGTGAACTTTTCCCAATGATAAGACACTTGAAGTCATGATGACAAACAACACACTCTCGCCAGGCCAGCGCAGCTTGAAAAAACACGCCAAAACAGTATTCAAGAGCCAAAGCAAACTCATATTACTACTTCACACTTACACACATAAGATAAGAATAATAAAAATTGCCTTTTTAACCAACGGGTGTCAGAATGAAGCACAAGACCCTTGTGCCCTAAAAATTGATAAACTGTGAAATTTAATTCAATATCAGGCACATGCAGTACATACTCCTTGTAAGTCAATCTCTGCAAACATGCAGTGTGACCCTGTTCACAAACCCACGACTGTCACCTCGGCAAAAAAAAGGATCATTTGCCAAAGGAAATGGGTCTTCAAGAACATGTCTTCACCTTAAAAAAACAGCAGTTAGGTGACTTTCACCTACATTCAATCTGGAAAAGGCCTATTCTTGTGCCTATAGATTGATATTAAAGAATGCATTTGGAATACATTGACCACGAATTTATGATATGGGAGCCTAAAGCGATTTCAGGCTTACCCTGACGTCTTTTTGTCAACATCACCAAAGATAGATACAGTGGGCTCCTCCTATTCAAGTTAAAAAACGCCAGTGCTATCACAGACCTGGATTGAGCGTAAGGATAAGTTATTATCAGGGGTGCGGAATTGGAGTGTCATTGTATTTGAACAAGGCATCGATTAAAATGGCTGCGGTGGATTGAGCAAGGTTATCAAATACATCACGTGCCGAATCCCATTCAAGGGTATGTGGATGACGTAAGTCTCTTCGCCACCAACATGCACAACTTTCAATCAATGGCACAGAAGACAACAGTATTTATGGAGACTGTGATGCTGCACTGTAATTCTGTCCTTCAACCGGCCCGATTCTGTGGTTTTATTTTGAATTTTCATCATTTTTTTCTTCTCATTTGTATATATATCGTGTTTGGTATTTTTGGGTTGATAATTAAATGGGTTCGTTTATGATGGTAGATTTATTTTTACACTCGACCAGTTTTATTTTCTTCTGATCACGCGATTTTTCGTTGTTTACGGAAATCGCCATTTCATGCACGCAAATCAGAAACACGCGGCCGTCACATAAAGTGACGCAATTTTGGACACGCGGTTTTCGCGTTGTTTTCAAATTTGATTGGCGGGGCTTGTAGTTATTTTATTTTTCTAGCGTTTCCATTGGTCGAGGGGAAACTTAGGTTATGCGTAGGAGGGAACACGCGGGGGTGGCCCCGGTGTGTATAAATAGCCAGTTAAACGGCGGGCAAGTCTCTCTATCGTAAGAAATAATTGTCAGCCGTCAGACTTCGTATTTATCGTCTCCACTGTGGGAAAAACAGCGATAAATTGGTATGTAGTAATTTTATTATCGTTTATTTATTAGAGGGTTCTTTGAGAATTTCGCCCGTAGTTAATTTCTTCGGGGGACATTAACTTTTCAGTTTTAAAAAACGATAGTGCCATCCATTATCATTTTGGAAGAACAACGTAAATGTAACAGTGTGCTTATTCTTTCTATGATTTTGGCAGTAGGTAGGAACATGTGAAGTTATAAGCTACACGTGTGCTCATAGCTGTAGAATGTTATGTAAAACCACCATTTATTCCTGTATATTTACAAATGTAATTTTATTTGGAATCGATTGTGTGCACTAAATTTTATTATGCCTTAAATGTAAGAAATGCAGTTGGAGAGTAAAGATGTATGTTATAAGTGAATTATACTGTTTAGAGGAGTAAACTATTCCTATAGCGAGATTTCCTTTAATTTTGGAGTAAGTAGGAAACCTCATGGGTGATGTAAAAAAAAGGAGGCCCCGGGATTTCGGACAAAGAAGTTTCCTAGCTGTAATGTTGGGATCCGTAGTTAGCCATGCGGAACAGCCACGTAATATGTCAGACAGGTCGGGAGGTTTTTGTTTACCTACCTGGCAGACTTAAGTTGAAGAGAAGGGGAGTAGGAGAAGCGTGAGATAGAGAGTCCCGTGGGTAGGAGTATTTTATGTATTGTGGTTCCGAACGAAAGAAGAGGAGTGGGAGGAGAGAGATTTAAGTGCCACTGAGTAAGGGAGTTATAAAGATTAATGGGTTAGAGATGCGTTAGGTTGGAGTTTGTTATACAATAGACGCATTTTCTTTTAATTTCAGCTAGTCACGGCGAAACAGTGGGGGAGCATAATTTTGTCAATTAAAATTATCCACGGCAAAAAGACATATCTCAGGGTCAGAGTACTCGAGTTATCGTCAGGAGCAAAAGAACACAACCTAAACGGTCTATTGCAGTGAAGTTCAATTCTTCAGCGAGACTGGTTTCAATTGCGTACAGCCGGAAATCAAGGCTGTGTTTTTCCTCTAACTCCGGAGCGGGTAAAAAGAGGGAAGCTATTCAGCAGCAGAGAAGTTTGTCGACAGTTAATCAAGTACCTCATGCTTGACGCCAGAACTTCATCATCATCATCGCAGAATTCAGGAACAGGTGATAGGGTTAAAATACCTGGGTCTTGAAAGTAACGAGAGAAGAGCGTAACGGAGACGTCGCATCATCAGTCGTCGAGTGTTAGAGAGACACTGAGAGCAAGAGAGAGAGGGAGAGAGAGAGAGGAAAGGAGGGAGAAAATAGACAGGACCGATAGGGTCTGTTCATTATCCATCGAAGGATAGACACTGAGCCATTGTGTTACTCCAAGTCTATTATTTTAGCATCTCCAGTGGTGTTAGATAGCGGCGCATATCGCCTACCAAGTTGGAAGCTGTGTAGACGTTTTCGATGAGGAAGAGTCAACCGGACTGAGACAGTAAAATCTTATTTGTGTTAGAGAGTGGAAGCTAAAGTGGACAGCCCCCACAATCGTAGAGTTATTTTAATCACTAATCATTTTATTGTTCCTCAGCAGGGTGACAGAAAGAGTGAATGTGATTTGGGGTTTTTTCTAGTGTCTATCAATGTACATGTTACGTTGTTTTTCAGGCCGTGCAACAGTGCACGCTAATTTTTTTGTAATTTGATGTATGATGAACCTTAATGATTTATGTGTGTAAATAAATTTATCTATAATATATTTACTGGTTCAGCTTCTACACTCTATACTTACTCTATGTTGTCTGTATAGTGATGTCTGTGGTCGTTTTTATACACCTTATCTCCTTGTGTTTAAAGGTAGTTAGAGGAGGGTGGGATTATAGCCATTTGAAGTCACGAAGCGGCAAGGGGAGAGGCAAATCTTGGTTCTATCCCTTGAGCAATAGTCTCATCTGTCCACAGGCATGTCATTTTCCATCTAAATTCTATCTTCTCAGACCTTTCTCATACTAGGGTCTTGCTTTCATTCAGGCAAACTCTAATAAACTTTAAAACCACTTCGTGACAGAGACCAGCGGGATTTTTAAGCCACAAAAGTGTGCAGTGTTCAGCTGTCAGCGAAGCGGAAACAACCGTGTCAAAACTCGTAAGGCGGACATTAATATTCAAGGTCATGAAAGCCTCTCTTCTGATCGAGGGCGTTCCTACGAATACCTAGGACATGACATTATAATTGATAATACATCGAACCAGTTCCAAACAAACAGCCTTATATTAGAATTTATGTCAAATTTAACAAAATTAAGCTGTGCCCCTCTATCAACGTCAGCAAAGATCTCATTAATTAACCCGATGTGTTTCGGTCCTTTCGTGTTTTATTTTTCTAACATACACTTCACAGAAAAACAACTTAAACAAATTGGAGATGAAATTGCGCAACACGTTAGAACATGACATGCGCTATTTCTTTTGTCCCAAATCAAAGGATACCCCCAGAGCTATGCCAGCGAGAGTTTTACTCCTGGAAGGTTCTACCAAGCTGGACAGGTTTTCGCTGGCAGGGGTCAGACTAAAGCAGACACCCTGGTCCTCCAGGTTGGGGGTTTTAGCATAGGGCTGACACCCCTGTCTATGTAAAAAGAAATGAAGTTCAGGAAACGATAACAAATGAACAAACTTTGCTGCGAAATGGACATCCGGAGTCTGAGGCTCGTATGACTGTCAGTGGTGAAAGCCGAAAGGAAGCCACTGACATGCAAACGGACGTCCTGATCGCAAAACGTGATACAAGAATAGGATTTTAGAATGTCAGGACATTGAAATAGACTGGTAAACTAAAACAGGTCACAGCAGAAATGAGAAACTATAGATTACACATTATAGGGATAAGTGAGAGCAGATGGACAGTGGCAGGAAAAGTTAAAACAGCAACAGGAGAAAAAGTACTTTACTCTGGAAGAGAATATGGACAGCACAATGAAGATGTAGCCATTATTCTACAGAAAGGAATAGAAAGGACATTATTGGAATGGAAACCCATCAACAACAGACTGATAAAAATAAGATTGAGAGGGAGATTCACCAACACTACAATAATACAATGCTACGCACCAACGAATGATAGCGATGAAGAGATCAAGGATGAATTCTATCAACAGCTACAGAAAGAAATGGAAGACACATCTAGATATGATCTTATCGTAGTAATGGGAGACCTCAATGCGAAAGTTGACTTGAATAACCAACACACAATACATATAATGAAAGAGTAATGGGGAAATGCGGCTGCCGAACAGCAAACGAAAATGGGGAAAATTAATTAGTTTCTGTAGCATTTACAACCTGGTCATTGGAGGAACACTTTTCCCACACAAAGTAATTCCCAAATTAACATGGGAATCACCAAATGAACAGGACAGAAACCAGATAGACCACATCATAACAAGATGTGAAGGTAAGAAGAGGTGCAGATGTGGGAAGTGATCACAATTAAGTAGTAGCAAAACTGAAAGTGAAACTCAAAACGGCTGGACCAACTGTAACTACACAGAAAAGGTTTGACATCAGCAAATTGAAGGACCCCCTTACCAGAAAAGCTTTTGTGGCTGACATAAAGAAGCGATATAAATTTGCCAAAAGTCAGGAAAAGACATTGACTGATGATATAGACCAGAAACTCTACACCATTTTAACAATATATAAGGAAAGCAGCAAATCATGCTTGGGATTCCAGGAAAGGAAGAAGCAAGACTGGATAACACCAGAAACATTAAACATCATAACGATGAGAAAGGAAATGAAAAAAATAAGAAAACAGAAGCGAAGTCCCCCAGATTAAAACAACTATATTGCGAATAGTACAGTCAGCTGGACAAGGAAGTTAAACGCCAAACCCGAGCCAACAGAATGAATTTCCTAGACGATCTTGCAAGACAGGCAGAAAAGGCAGCACTGAGAAACGAACAAAGCACAGTATACAAAATAACTAAAATCATCAGTGGAAAACGAGGTGCAAACAATATTACATTAGTAAGAGATAAGGAAGGAAATCTCATCATGACAGCAGAGGGACAGGAATTAAGATGGGCAGAGCATTTCAGAGAAACTCTGAACAAGGAACCACCAGAGACACAATTGAATGTTCCTGAGGCTGAAAACGATCTAGATGTTAATACAGACATTCCACGAAAAGAAGAAATCATCACAGCAATCACAGGGTTAAAGGAAAAGCTCCTGGCCATGATAACTTAAATGCAGAGCTATTTAAGACAGACCCTGAGCTAGCAGCAGAACTATTAGAACCACTATTTGCACAATACTTTTACAAATCATAATGAAAAGGATGCAACAAAAGCTAGAAACAGAAATAAACGAAGTACAGGCGGGTTTTGGACCAGGTAGAGGAACTAGAGATCATATATTCAACATGAGGATCATCATAGAAAAGTATAGAGAATTCAACGTTGACCTACATACTTGTTTCATTGATTACACCAAAGCTTTCGATTGTGTACAACATCAGCAGTTATGGGCTATTATGAAAAATATGGGATTTCCAAACCACCTTATACAACTCATCGCACTGCTGTACCAAGAACAACAGGCAGCCGTAAGAATAGAGGGGAAACATCAGAATGGTTTGAAGTACAGAAAGGAGTAAGACAAGGCTGTACCCTTTCCCCTTACCTGTTTAACATTTATGCTGAGAATATCATGAGAAACGTAAGAGATGAGAACACACAGAGTTTGACTCATTTAACATCGGCGGGTACCAGATCCCGGAAATCAGATATGCTGACGACACAGTCCTCCTATCGACCAACCCAGAAGGACTTGAACAATTACTTCTGTCCACCAAAAAACACAGCGAGGAGCAGAATCTATACCTAAACACCAAGAAGACCAAAGTATTGACAACAGACAAAGTAAAGACCAAACCAGAAATTGAAATTGATAACGAAGAACTGGAAAGTGTTAATGAATTCGAATACTTAGGATCAATCATTAACAGCGCTGGCGACTGTGCAGCAGAAATTAAAAGAAGACTTGCAATTGCTTCACATAAACTAATACAGATGAAAAACCTATGGCAAGGCACAAGCAAAGGAACAAAGTTACAACTGATCAGAGCATGTATATTCCCAGTGGCAACATACGACTGCGAGACTTGGACACTCAATAAAACAGTTGCAAAAAAGATTACATCATTCGAAATGAAATGCTACAGAAGGATGTTGAGAATACCCTGGACAGAAAAAAAGACCAACAGAGAAGTACTGCACTCACTAAACGTACAGGAACATTGGCTCCTAAATACCATCGCAATAAGGAAGCTGAAATTTTTCGGTCATATAAAAAGACATAATAGTCTGGAAAAAACAGTGATGGAAGGTATGGTCCCTGGAAAAAGGGGAAGGGGTCGACCTAGACGACGGTGGACCCAGGACATCACAGAGAGTCTGAACTTGTCTTTGGCTGATGCAGGCCTACTTGCCCAGAATTGTGATGCGTTCAGAGCAGCTGTAATGGAGACAACGTTCTGGAAAGAATACGTCACATGATGATGATGATTTGCACAAGTCTGGAAAACCGGGACAACACCAATGGAGTGGAACAAAGGAATAATTGTCGACTTGCCCAGGAAGGGAGATCTTGCAGATTGCAATAATTGGAGAGGAATCACCCTTCTCTCAGTTCCAAGCAAAATACTAGGCAGGATAATTATACAGAGAATTTCAAACGCAGTTGACCACAAACCGAGGAAAGAACAAGCAGGAATTAGAAAGAACAGAAGATGTGCAGATCATATATTTACCCTCAGGAACATTATAGAGCAGTGCTCAGAATGGCAAAGACAGCTGTACATTAATTTTGTTGATTTTGAAAAAGCTTTATACAGTATACATAGGGACAGTTTATGGAAAATACTGAGGGCTTATGGAATTTCAAGCTGCATAGTGTCAATCATAAAAAGCCTCTATGCCAACTTTACGTGTAGCATTGGGCAGAGCAACCTAACCTTTGAGGTGAAGACAGGAGTACGACAGGGATGCCCCTTATCAACCACTCTATTTTTAACAGTCATAGACTGGGTGATGCACCAGACAACAGAGGGCAGTCCAAGAAGAATAAGATGGACCATTTTCTACACTGGAAGTTCTGGAATATGCAGATGACATTGCACTACTAACACATTCACATCAACACATCCAGGAAAAAAGGGATAGACTTAATAAGTATAGCCAGCAGGTGGGCTTGAACATTAATCTAAAGAAGTCAGAGGTCATGATGATCAATGTGAGCAACCCTGAGCCCATATCAGTAAGAAATCAGCAACTGGAACTGACAGACACATTCACATACCTAGGATGCATAGTACACTAAACGGCGGGGCAAATAAGGACATCAACAACAGAATGAACAAAGCAAGAACAGCCTGTTTTAGTCTAAACAACATCTGGTCGTCCTCTCAGTACAGCACAAGGAAAAAAAAATTAAGATTATATCAGAGCTGAGTGCTTTCTGTGCTTCTCTATGGTGAGGAATGCTGGAGAGTTACCGAGAAGGAAATGTCGAAAATTGTCATCTTTTCACACAACATGCCTAAGGAAAATTCACCGAATCTTTTGGCCAAATACCACCACCAACCAAGATCTTCTTACTCGGAGCAAGCAAGATGACATGCACACCATCATAGCTGGCAGACGCTGGAGCGGGGTTAACCATGTCCTCAGAAGAGACCCCGATGCCATCACAAGAACAGCTATGCTATGGACCCCTGAAGGAAAACGAAAGAGAGGCCGACCAAAAGAACTTCGCGGAGGACAGTGGAGGCTGAGATGCAAAGAATGAACCAGAGTTGGGGTACTTTACGAAGGATGACCACCGACCGAGCAAAGTGGAGTCAATTTGCTGTTGCCCTATAAGACGCCACAAGGCGTGATGGCCACTGACTGCTTTGACGGTCGGCATCTAAGGATCAAAGAAGAAGAGAATGCAGGGCAAGGGACATTAAACCCACTATATGATTTCAGAAATATGACTGCCTCGTACAGCTATGTTGAAGTTACCTTAGTGTGTGTTAAATCCATCTTCAGCGTCTTCTTCTCATGTCTTATCCATCTTGATTAGCCGTTTCATTGTACGGGCTACTGCCATAAACTAAATTCATTGTGTGTACTATGAGATCTTCCCTCATAGTTATCTCCTAAAACGTTACTCTGTTCGCCAACTTCAACATCTGCATATCTACTTCTTTTCCTGTTCTTCGACTTCACTCTGTTGTACCTACTCGACTGTCTTCTCTACTTCTTCATCTCTCAGTACTCGTTTCTCTCTCGTTTACTAATGATAGACTTTTTTCTACTTTTTGATCGGTAACTTCCCCAATCCCTACTGTTTGTCCTGCTCACCGTATTCTTTGATTAGCTAGTACTACTATTAATAGATCTGTTTCTAAGTATCTGCTGTTATAGTATTCTTCCCTAGAATCCTTCATTTCCTTATCTCGTTTCTTCTCTTAGTCTCCTTATCTCAACTGCTGGACCGGTAATCTGCTCAATCCATACAATGTCTTCTTCTACTCGTCTTTCTCATAGACTCCTCATATCTCATCTTAATTTCCTCATCTCTATCTTTACTCTTGCTTCTCCGCTCGTCTTCACGGCATATTACTTCTCTGTGTTGTCTAGAACTATTACCTCTCCTATAAGATCTCCGATTCGTGTGTCTGCGACAAACGTCTCTATCTCCCCCAGACCCTGAAATGTCCGAGTAATACAACACGAATATTTCTGAATCCTCTGGAGTCCTTCTTCTCGGCCTCCTATGGTCTATAGTATTTTCTCTGTACTGTTTCTCTGACCGATATACTTGTCCACTGGCATCTATAAGAGTAGTAGTCGTAGACACGTTTGCCTTGAGTGTTTTGTAACACAGTATGGTCAGGAGGTTGATGAAGAGCGCTTTTAAGGGCAAATGGCAACTTCTGTCTCCAAATACTACACTGTGTTGTCCGTAATAATCAACATTTATTACAGTATTAGCATATGTAGGTTGTAGAACACGTAAGTCTTCAAAATCCAAATTTATTCATCATGTGTATAATTGTTTAAATGTTATTAAATTTACCAAATTTCCTAACTTCTAATCTAGTATTGATTTTCTTGTCACACAGTTTTAAAGATTATTTGAAAATACTTACAGCGAAACGAAATTCTTGCAGTGAATGTATTACTAAGAATGGTTTCCCATTGGCTGAAAGTTACCTCTGATATAGATACAAAGGGAGAATGTTAGATATTTATATGTACCTATATCGTGTGTGTCAGTGAGTCTCTTATGTAATGACCGTGTTATTTTGTGTATATACCTCTTGTTTGTTACACTGTCAGACGTCAACTTGAATATGTTTAAAGATAGCAGTGGTCAGCTTAAGGTTGTTGTTATCTCCACACATTTTGTCCTGGAATGTTACTAGTGACGTCCATATGTCCTTTCTCTGTTTGTCATAGGTACAGCGTCTTGGCAACAGACGTTCATCTTTAGTTTTTTGAATAAGATAATTTCAATCTGTTGTGGGCACAATAAGTAAAACGTAATGAAACTATAAATAACAATTGTATTTTGTGCGCACATTTTCTACACCTTTCAACATACGAGGTCTGGTCAAAAAGTATCCGACCTTTTTTTTCGGGGACAAAAAATGATATACAGGAGTTTTCTCTGGGGGATAGAGTGGAGAAGACCTTCCTGCGCATGCATGAATTTTTTCCCTCCCAAAGACAGTGTCAGTCGTCTGCAATTAGTAAACGCGCGAGCTGTGGTAGTAACATGCCGTCGGATTTTTATTTGTCACGAAATGACGGAACATTTTGAACAGCGGTATTGCATTAAATTTTGCCAAAAACTCGATGATACCCACGTAGAAACAAGTCGAAAGATTCAACAAGCTTTTGGCGATGAAGCCATGAGCATTACACAAATTAAGGAGTGGTACAACCGTTTCAACGATGGCCGCACATCGGTGCATAGCGAGCCACGTTCCGGTAGACCATCAACAAGCCGAAACGACGTGGTCATTCACGAAGTGCGGACTTTGGTCATGCAGAACCGTCGTGTCACAATCCGAGAACTTACACACGAGGTGGGGATAAGCCACGGTTCAGTACAATCCATATTGACGGAGGATTTGAACTTGCGGAGAGCATGCGCTAAATTCGGACCTGTGGACAACGGGAACTTGACAGATGCATCACGACAATGCACTCACACATTCTTCGCATCTGATTCAGACTTTCTTGGAAAAACACAAGACTCCTCTGATTCGTCAGGCTCCATACTCTCCTGACATGGCTCCTCACGATTTCTGGCTGTTCCCCAAGCAGAAAATACCGCTGAAAGAGACCCGATTTGAGTCACGAGAAGACATTACGATAAATTCGACGGCCGAGCTATACTCCATTCCCGAAGAGGCCTACCTGAAAGTCTTCCAAGCATGGCAGGACCGCTGGGAGAAGTGTGTGCAGTCCCAAGGAGATTACTTTGAAGGGGATTAGGGTTTTAGACTTCCGGTTCAGTGATTGTGTTTTTCCTGGCCAAAGGTCGGATACTTTTTGACCAGACCTCGTATAATTTGTATTGATGAACGCAAGAGAGATACCTGTGGTGCTTCACCTCTCAATGTATAAATACAATCCACTTCACCTTCCAAGATATAAATCTAATCCACTTCACCTCCCAAGGTATAAATCTAATCCACTTCACTTATCAATGTATAAATCTAATCCACTTCACTTCTCAATGTATAAATATAATCCACTTCACTTCTCAATGTATAAATATAATCCACTTTACTTCTCAATGTATAAATATCATCCTCTTCACCCTGGTCCTGTACTCTGACAGTATTTCAATTCTTTATATTCTATCTAATACAAATGTTTACACTGGCAAAATGAACACTCCACAATTGAAAAGACACGCACTAAACGCAACGATAACTAACAGTCACGGTGAATAAGATGACAGACAACGTTTGAGCAAAGATAGATTGATATATACAATACGTGACTGACAACGCACGAAAACAAGGGACACCTGTTAACGTATTTCCAAGATAACAAGACGAAACTAGAGGTCACACCATTTAAACACAACAATAGAATTACTGAATGTACAAGACAATGTAAATACACAGCACACCTGCACACCTAACAAAAACTGAGCTTGGAATGTTAAGTAGGGCAGTCGCAGGAGACACTTCTGCCTTACTCTACCACTAAACATACATAGCCACACCCTAGAAAGGAATCAGTCTTATCCAATATTTTCCCACAAGTAAGAAAAGAAAGCATTAAACTCCTCCCCGTCCACCCCCGTCCACCCTTGAACTCACAAATATATCACCAAACACAGCAGACTAAACAATAACTACACTTAACAATGAGGTGATTAGGGCTATCTTCTTCATTAGCCACCAACTAAATCACACCAGTCAAAAAAACGAAATAACATTTAAGCAATAATATCACTATAACAGATCCAATATTCACTATGTATATAATAATCAAGACCCTAAGTAATAGGAACTTAGATTGAAAGATCCCACCTAACTAACTAACACCAAATGAAGATACATACTAAGTTTCTACAAAGAAAGCGAGGCAAAAGAACAAAACAAAAGGAAACGATCTAGCGATGCTTGTCTATGTAGCTAATCAAACACAGAAGATGATCGATGAAAACAGCACGAACAGGTCTCTACACTTATAATGTACAAAAATGTTCTTCTTAGTGTTATCTCTGAACTGTCCACAGTAATACTAACGACTGCATATCCACACTAATGTTCAGATAACCAGACGTCCTCACAAGTCTATGTGCCAGAAAATAACAAATATGTCATTTGGCACGATGATATATGAATATCCAAGCAAAGTTCACTTCATTACGACACTTCAGGAACCTAGCAGTCTTCAGCACAGAGTATTCCAGGACCCCTGAGATCAGCAAGCTCCCGTAACTGGCATCCCTTCAACTGTACTAGGGCCACGAAAGGACATGAGTAAATTCCCACTAGAACGGCACATCGATATGGCTTGAAAACGACAGAACTTGTCAAAAACCCCGGAAGGTAATGTTCCCAGGTAGGTAGAGCAGTACGAGTGATGACACTGCTGCAGGTAGGCTACCAAAACACGATGTCAAGACCCAATCTACTATGGACAAACCGTTCCCTCCTGACGATACACACAATCAGTCATTCGTCCCAAACTATTACCAACCAACATTGACCAACCGTTCCCTCCTGACGACACACACAGTCTGTCACTCGAGCCAATCTATTACCAACCAACATTGACCAACCGTTCTCTCCTGACGACACACAGTCTGTCACTCGGGCCAAACTATTACCAACCAACATTGACCAACCGTTCTCTCCTGACGACACACACAGTCTGTCACTCGGGCCAAACTATTACCAACCAACATTGACCAACCGTTCTCTCCTGACGACACACACAGTCTGTCACTCGGGCCAAACTATTACCAACCAACATTGACCAACCGTTCTCTCCTGACGACACACACAGTCTGTCACTAGGGCCAACCTTTTACCAACCAACATTGACCAACCGTTCTCTCCTGACGACACACACAGTCTGTCACTCGGGCCAAACTATTACCAACCAACATTGACCAACCGTTCTCTCCTGACGACACACACAGTCTGTCACTAGGGCCAACCTATTACCTACCAACATTGACCAACCGTTCCCTCCTGACGACACACACATTCTGTCACTCGGGCCACACTATTACCAACCAACATTGACCAACCGTTCTCTCCTGACGACACACACAGTCTGTCACTAGGGCCAACCTATTACCAACCAACATTGACCAACCGTTCTCTCCTGACGACACACACAGTCTGTCACTCGGGCCAAACTATTACCAACCAACATTGACCAACCGTTCTCTCCTGACGACATACACAGTCTGTCACTCGGGCCAAACTACTACCAACGTCAATTGACCAACCGTTCTCTCCTGACGACACACACAATCTGTCACTAGGGCCAACCTATTACCAACCAACATTGACCAACCGTTCCCTCCTGACGACACACACAGTCTGTCACTCGGGCCAAACTATTACCAACCAACATTGACCAACCGTTCTCTCCTGACGACACACACAGTCTGTCACTAGGGCCAACCTATTACCAACCAACATTGACCAACTGTTCTCTCCTGACGACACACACAGTCTGTCACTCGGGCCAAACTATTACAACCAACATTGACCAACCGTTCCCTCCTGACGACACACACAGTCTGTCACTCGGGCCAACCTATTACCAACCAACATTGACCAACCATTCTCTCCTGACGACACACACAGTCTGTCACTCGGGCCAAACTATTACCAACCCATTTTGACAAACTAAAAAACTCTACCTCTTCCATGCACCACTTGCCGACACCTGTCACATTAACCTCCGCTGCTCCAACTGGACCACCACCTTCCTAGCACTAATAACTTCTAGCCTTTATAATGAAATTATGGACCGTATAGCCTTTAAAGAATCGAACCAGAGCTCCTCAGCTGTCAGAACAACTGTATAGACAATGTCCTCAGTTGTTAGATATATATTCACTAAGGTAGCACCACTGTAATGTGGGCTTATAATAATAATAATAATAATAATAGTAATAATTCTCGCTCCACTAGGAGTACGGCCAAACCATAATGGCTGAAATAAGAAAATCAACACCTTCTACATGTACTTCCCTGTAATGCTTATACACACACAATAAGGCCTCACACGGCCAACAAACGTACAAAATACAATATAACGATAAAATGCCATAAATGCTTAGTCTGTCAGTATCATACCCAACGGCATGACTACACTGATAAACTGCAATGACTACCATTCACTATGAGCGGCCAAAATCTATGACAAAGAAATTCTCAAATCTTCGGAAACTTATAACGGCCTGTAACAAATCCAATCCAGACACTACACTATCCTAGAATCATAACTTAATAATCCAATAGAACTGAAACATGGCAAGCATTTCTAACAAATAGTCCGTGACATGGACTTCACAGCTAACGCTGGCAAAAAGGGAAAAAAATATATCCGTCCTTCCTGGACAAGATGCTAGATTCTCACTGACCACCTTCTCGCCTAATTTTTCCGGCTTAGTTATCCTAGTGTTGCCAAAACTTTGTGTTGCCCGGCTGACTTTTCGTACCAAAGATGCACTGCGAAATAGCGCCGTGACATATTTGATATTTAAATACATAATACTGTGAATATGCAATAATTATACGTTCTTCTTCTCATTATTTTTATAATTATAATTATAATTGTAATTATTATAATTCAGAATCGACGTCATTGCATTACGGGCAAACCAATATGTGCTCAGAAAATGTCGAAGGGTATGAATGTTGATTGTTCCTGTTGTGCCATGGTTGTATACACGCCAGATGCATCCTCTCATACGTCCATCCCTGCCTGTCTTACGGTTAATGCCAAACTCCAGCAATCTTAGACCTGATGATCGATCCTGCCATCCTCTCATACGTCCATCCCTGCCTGTCTTACGGCTAATGCCAAACTCCAGCAATCTTAGACCTGATGATCGATCGATTGTAGTGCCATTCTCTAATAGGCGATCATTAATAGTCCCCTGTATCTCTCCATTGTCCATATCCAATGAACCCAATCTGATTGCTATTGAAGCTAGTCTGCCAGCTCCTTCGTTGCCGCTTGACCAGGACAGTAGATCCAGACCAGTTCGTGAAGGTTCGAATCGTCTATGGAAGTTTTCAAATAATGCCGTAGCCATCCATTTTGGGTTTTCCGAAGCATGGACTGAGTTTCTGACTCAATAACTGCCCTTGTTAATGAAGTTTCAGACAGCCACCTTAGGGCTGCCTCTACCTTCATTCTTATACTGGAGGTTGTTGTCCTCTGCATGACCTCTGTCTTCTTTAGATTGATGTTTAGACCCACCTCTAGGCTATAATTATTCAGTCTATCTGTTTTTTCTAGGATGTGTTGATGTGTTTGTGCGAGTAGTGTCATCTGCATAATCTAGATCTTCCAATGCAGAAAACGTCCATCTTATTTCTCTTGGACTGCCTTCTGTGGTCTGGCGCATCACCCAGTCTAAGACTGTCAAAAATAAAGAGGTTCATAAGGGGCATCCCTGTCGTACTCCTGCCTTCAACTCAAAAGTTAGGTTGCTCTGCCCAACACTACATGTAAAGTTAGTATTGTGGCTTTTGATTATGGATGGTTTTAGTTATTTAATACACTTTTTTAATAAGGCTGCAATTACGGACCTTAAATTGATTACGCATTTTGCTGAATAACTGAATAATGGTGGGAAAAGATACTTTAAAAAAAAGTTTACCATAGAGATGCTACAAAAACATTACTAAGAAGGTGAGATACCAGTGGCATTAATTTTGTTATAATAAATCTGTTTTCTTTGACATATAATCATAAATAACCATGTTTTTGTTGTTGTAGAAATGTATCTGTTGTCGAGATATGTTCCAGTATTACGGTCCTAGAGATGGCCTAGATGACCACACATGGTTTAGATTAAGTTGAATTATTATTTGTGTTACTACCTGTTGTGTGGTTGTAGTTTATGACATATGTGAGCTAGCAGAAGGGATAATGTATTTGTGTACGCATGGCGTTCTCAACATTTTTTTTTTCCTCATGGCCCACTTCTGACCCTCTTTTGCCTCTGTGCTCCCTACCCATTGTCGCTGTGGCCACCTAGAAATATGGGGACTTGTAGGGTAGCAACAAACTGCTTCTACTTTGCTCGGTCGGCGGACATCATTCTTGCAGTGCCCCAGCTCTGGTTCATTCTTTGCGTCTTGGCCCCATAGTTCTCCGCCAAGTTCTTTTTGGTTGGCCTCTCTTTCGCTTTCCTTCAGGAGTCCATAGCATTGCTGTTCTTGTGGTGGTATCAGGGTCTTTTCTGAGGACGTGGCAAACCCAACTCCACAGTCTAGCAGTTATAATGGTGTGCATGTCCTCTTGGTTGCTCCGAGAAATCAGTTCTTGGTTGTTGATGGTATTCGGCCAACCACTCTGCTCGCGTCCCACTAAAAAGATCTCTGATTTCCTGGATAGTATTTTACAACCCTTAGTGGCCAATCTACCTTCTTTTTTGAAGGACACCACCCATGCTATCACTACTTTTGATTCCATCCAATTCACACCTGACCACACTTACCGTCTTTTTCTTCTGGATGTTTGTTCGCTTTATACTTCCACTCCACACTCTGATGGCCTTAAAGCACTACAATTTTTTCTCCACAGACGCACTGACCTTACCTTTAGCACAGGTTCTCTTCCTCGCCTTGCGGAATTGGTTCTCACTCTCAACTCTTTTGAATTCAATGGCCAGTTCTTTAATCAAATTAGTAGTGGCGTTGCTATGGGCACCAAAATGGACACGAGTTAGGCTTGCCTCTTCATGGGTCACTTTAAATATTTGGTGCTTCAAAGTTATGATGAACCATTACCCGAGTTTTACCGTCGTTATATCGACGATGGTATTGCAGTCACAGACATGTCTGAAGTTAACGCCCGTAGATTCATTGACTATGTTGGCAATTTCCATCCTGCCATCAAATTCACTTCTCAGATTTCTACCACTTCAGTTAACTTCCTTGACCTTACTGTCAATATTACTCCTACTGGCTTTACTACCTCTGTCTTTTATAAACCTACTGATGCTCATGGTTTCCTTCTTTATACCTCATCTCACCCTCTAAGCTGTAAAGATTCCATTCCCTACTCTCAACTTCTACGCTTACGTCGGATTTGTCACGATGAAGATGATTTCAGCAAACCAGCTCAAAAAAATTCTCGATTTTTTTCGCCGACGTCACCAAAATGAAAGAGTTTATCTGATGCCCTTAATCGCTTTAGTCATGTTACTCGTCAGGTTGCACTTACTGTTAAACCTCCTACAACATCAAACAGACTCAAATTTGTCTTAACTTTTCACCCTCACTGTTTGGCAGAGAAAAAAAATATGTTTCATCATATGCCTATTCTCCACTCCGATCCTGATACCAGAGAGTTGTTTCGTGATACCCCTTTAGTGGCATATTGTACAGATAAGAATTTTAGGGATATTCTTGTGCATTGTTGCTTGAGATAGACTAGTCCTTCTCACTTTGGTACTAAACCGTGCCAACGCCGCATATGTAAGACCTGTTCTTTTGTACTCCAAACACAGTCAGTCTCCTTTCCAAACGGTAAATTTGCCATTGGGGAGTGTTTCACGTGCGAATCCAGAAAACTGATTTATGCTATCATCTCCAAGAGGTGTGACATGACCTATATTGATGAAATTGGCAGACGTCTGGCAGACAAGTTTCGTGAGCACTTGAATGACATCTATCATGGCAAACCTTTACCAGTGGCCCTTCATTTCAATAGTCTTGACCATTCAGGTAACTCTGACATTCATGTCCCTGCCCTCCTGTCATGTGTCGGCGACGACCGAACTCGCTTCTCGTTGGAGAATCGTCTCCTTTTTCAAATGGGCGTTTTATCTCCTGCTGGCTTGAATGTCCAACATCATATTGCATAATTCTGGTGGCTTCTGTCTCTGTTTCATACTTTATTTCTTCTGTCGTTATTTTCCTTTCTATCCTTGTTTGAGCTTTTATTCGTTTAGTTTCCTCAATTATCTTCCCTCAGCCGTCACTAGCTTATACGTCACTTCCGCATGACGCCTCATTTGTTCAGTCATCTTGAATGTTTCTTTCTTGGATCAGCTAAGTGATTTTTTACTTGTTTTAATAGTGTTGTTCATTTATGTCTTCGCTTCGTCGATTATTTACTTTCTTGTTTCGACATGTCTTTCTGGTTTTACGATTTTCTTACATTATTACTGTTATCGTGTCGCTCATCACCGTTGTTTCATCTGCTTGTATTGCTCATTTGGCGTTTTCCTTATCATCATAGATTTTTGTAGCACCTATATGTAGTTCCTGTCCTTGCCACTTGTTCGTAACTGTGGCTGACGAAGGGTAAAACCCGAAACGTCCCTTGTTTCATGTGTACTTGTAAAACGGATTTCATACCATATTATATTTTTAATTTATATATTTATTCGGCCAAAAGATTCGGATAATTAAAGCAAGAAATAGATTGACGACAAAGACACAGTCAAGTAAACAAGAACTACACATCAAAGCTCAACTCCGACAACTGACTACACACCTGACAGTTATATAAATATATAGGCAGTAAAAGAAAGCACTCAGTCAAACAAAAGCGTAAAGCAAGAGAGACAGATCATCAATGACACATCAAATAAAACAGGACAATGGAAGAATGTAATGAGCGAATAACTCATTACAGTTTTAGAGGTCCTACGACCAATCATCATCAACAAAGTCATAAATCAGCTGGAGTTAAGAAAGATGACACTATCGGCGGACACAATCGGTAAACACACAAACTGAACCAACCAAAAACACACATGCATCTAAATTTCTGCTAGTTGACCTTTTAAGGACGTGTCCTTTTCAGAGCTGCCGTCGAATCTGTAATAATAGCTGTAGAAATAAAAGTAACACACTTGCAAAAATAAATAAATTCACACATTTAATACGCAACTATGCTAGAATAAACGCACGACGTGACGACTATAGACAACCAGCTCACGGTCCTTTTCACGATTAGCCCTTTTCAGGGCTTACAACAATGCTAACAAATGATTAAAACAAGTGAAAACACGACCGAGATAACAGTCCAGCGGTCAAAACGTAATAGCAATTAGAAAAACTACGCCCATTATTAGCGAAAGATCACACATCTGGTCAAATTGTACGGGACATCGGAAATAAAAGTAAAAAGATACTTAACCACGGGATGCTGTAAGCAGCGGCTGAGTCCGTCACTAGAGCGACAAAGAAATATTACAAACACATCTGGTCTGTATAACTGCGGCGCCATGAGGATGAAGTAATAAATGATAGAAACACTAGAGCGAGGGAAGAAACAATTGACACTTGTCACAGACAACATTAATATTTTACATAATTCTCTCCCCGTCATCAATGACTACTTAGGGGAGGTGGCTTGTTTTCTTTCCAAGGGAAACAATTAGATTATGAACAAAATATCAGACTGAGTAAAAGATGTTCATACTTTGTAACTTGTAAAAAATTATTATAAACATTTGCATTAGTCATAACATTTTGTTTCAGGTACAATATTTGTAATTGTTCCGTTTTCAAATTTTCTTGTTTTTTCTTGCACAAATTTAAAAAATTTAAAAGATTTTCAACTTAATGCCCATTTTAAAGTATTAAGCACTTAGCTGTTCTACCACTCTCAATGGCAGTCTTTGAGAATATCTGATATCCAGGTCAGTTTGTTCTAAGCTCGGCCATTTGGCTGAGATCAAAATGTCTTAGCCAGGACCGGGATCACACACAATTCACACATTCTACTAAATAAAGTCAATAGACCTCACTTTGAGCCCCAGAAGGGGTAAAAAAAAAGGCACACAAACATGTTTCATCAGCCCTAACTAGTGCTGTTCATTAATCTGAAAATTGCCCTATTTGTATTTCTGTCAATAGTTTTCTGCTTCCGTGTTTTTAATAATTAAAAAAAACGCCCGTTTGTATATTGCTTCGTATTTATGGTCAAGTGTTATCTCTTAACGAGGAGTTTGGAGTTGCTTAAACCAAATAAATAAATAAGTACACAAATTAAGAAAAAACTGAATACTGGAATGTGAAAGTGTCCAATGGCTAGAATTCTTGCTACCCGTGGCAAGGTGATTGGTATCAAAATCTTAAACAAAAAATATGTCATTACTTTACGTCGTATTATTTGGTTCGGTGTTTAAAACGTTTTAAAGTAGGGCATCAATTTCAAATATTAACCATGTGCCTGGATCAGTCGGTTATATCAGTAGGCTATTTTGTAATGTGTGATATATTTCCTGATTTGTAAGAGTTTTGTAATGTATGATATATTTATTGATTATGTAAGAGTTATGTAATGGGTGATATATTTCCTGATTGAGTAAGAGTTAAGTAATGTGTGATTCATTTCCTGATTATGTAAGAGTTAAGTAATGTGTGATACTTTTCCTGATTATGTAAGAGTTAGGTAATGTATGATATATTTATTGATTATGTAAAAGTTATGTAATGGGTGATATATTTCCTGATTGGGTAAGAGTTAAGTAATGTGTGATTCATTTCCTGATTATGTAAGAGTTAAGTAATGTGTGATACTTTTCCATATTTATTGATTATGTAAAAGTTATGTAATGGGTGATATATTTCCTGATTGTGTAAGAGTTAAGTAATGGGTGTTATATTCCCTGATTGTGTAAGAGTTAAGTAATGTGTGATATTGTAGTGGTGTTTGATGGTATTGTATGATGGTGATATTACTAAATGTAATTGTATGAGGCCAGCTGTGAAGGCTCCTGAGATAAAATGTAGTTGTGAATTGTCAGAAGGCCTTTCTTGCTACCACTACGACCTCACACTTAATTTTTTTTTAAGGAATGTGGCTACGTAAAGTGTCTAGGGTAATGATGTGTAGTGTGGTGTGATAGTTTCTAAATACACCCACAAATAATTAAGAAGACTAATAATATTAACAAATGTTAAAATACACTGAACTAACTCACGTGTGTAAAATTTTTTGATAAAATTATATTACATTTATTTTGTTCTGGATCAATTTTTTAGGTTGACCAGAACTTAAAAAGATTTAGAGATTATGAAAGAAATGCATGGAATATTATATCATAAATGCAATAGTGTACATATATATGTACTATACTAGTTAGTTTTATTAAAATGTTCTAGTAGTCATCTACTTGGGAGGATATGTACTGTTTGTGCTGTTGGGGTGGCCTCATCACACCTGTCTATATTGACTACCCAGTGTCCAGAAAATGGTGGGAATTTTTATGGGGTATTAGTAACTACACAACTTTGGTGAATGTCCAGCAGACCAGAGGCTCACTCATCTTATATTTGTAGCTCTGGTGCTGAAAACTGATGGTCCCACCTCTCCGTGCTGGCGGGCAATAATGGTGGTCTCTGTCACAAGTACTGCACAGATACACTCGAGTAAAGTCACCAACTGAATAGTCACTGCTTTGTTGACAACAGAAACTCGCAGCTCTGCAATCAAAGTATGGGCCATGTGTCAAAATCTATTCTCTACCCACGTCTGGACACAACACTGACACAACAACCACATCATACAGACAGGTCAGATCTCTCTGACCAAACAGCACATTTACCATGGTGGTTTTACATCAGATAGATCCTCCCAGACCATAGATTCTGAAAAATATTTATTAGTTGTCTACCCTAAAAGAGGATAGGTAATATGTTACATTATTCTCAATGTACATTGTTGGTCCCTAGACCCTGACTTGGGCGGGGGGTCCAGAGCAAATCCCTACTAGTTTGTAAGGCTAGATTTTGATATGGCAGTATCAAATCACTCGAACATGAAACAATATTCAAAAATTATATAAGGAAATAATTTCAATCTTACCAGATTATGAATAAATAACACAGAATTGCTAGCAAAACTCAGCTGAGCTGCTGGCTATAGTATGGCGTCCCTAACTTTCTTTCACTTTCTTTCATATGGAAATCACCACACTTTAAAATCTGTGTCTATCACTGAACAACTGTTGAAGAATGGCCCCAAATGCGCTCTGAGCGCTAATAATATGATTGTCTGTGGCCAATCACTGCCTAGTTTTACTTTAAATTCAAATTCCTACACTAAAGTCATTTCAGTCATGCTTCAGTCAAGTATGGATGGTTATCTGTTAGTCTGTCCGTCTCTACTTGTGTTTCTACATAATTGTGCTTGATTTTTGAAGCAACCTTTCTTTCCCCTCCAAAATTTTGTCGATAAAAGTTATATTTAGACACAGCTACCGCTCAAAAACCCTCTCCCCCATACTAAGTAAATTTGAACACCTGCGTCCAAGGTCGTGGTTTTGTGTGCAAATTGCGACACTTTTAGATTCAATACAGTCTAGCGATGATGTGAACTACACTGTCTTTTGTCATTATCTTCAATATTATCTATCCGTCTGTAAAATTAAGACCATATTAGTTCACTGCTCAGAATAGGCCATCCGGCCAGCTAATTTTTATATTCCTAACATTAATATTAAGAAAAAAGTACTTTTTAATTTTTGTAATATTCCTAACATCTGCGTTTAGCCGCTGAATTCAAATCAAGGGCTTGTTATCGCAAAACGTCCAATTCCGTACCTCGTGTCAATTTGGGGGACGTGATTTTTTTTCTTTCCTCCATCCCCCCCAATTGCGTCTCCTAGCCTTTCCAGTCATATTTTTTTCCTTTTTGATCCGCCGTTCCCCTCCTGTCTAGCAAGTCAATTATTATGGAGGATGATGACCCGCGGTCTAGGCGATCATGTACTATTCGCAGCCTACGCATTATGTTTTTATCCTTAAATGTTATCTTTGGAGATATTTTACCGTTGTATCTCTGTCAATTTCACTACACATCTCCCCACTTGAAAACATGCCTATGGCAAGTTCCAAAACCAGCGATACACATAGGTAAAATTACTCCTCACGTCTGCCACTACTATAATTTTGATCACAGGGGTGCCGACTGAGGAATTCTGCACCGACATTCAATTTGCCTGGGATATATTGGATACTGAACTGATAAGGTTGAAGCAATAAAGACCACCTCAGCAATCTTGCGTTTTCATGCTTAGCCTGAGACAAGAACACGAGAGGCTGATGGTCCGTCTCCACCACAAAAGTCCTACCATACAGATAGATTTGAAACTTCTTTATTGCCCAGATTAATGCTAAACATTCCTTTTCGCTTGTGGAGTATCCTTGTTCCGCCTTATTCAATTTGCGGCTTGCATAAGCGACTGGTTTAAGTTCCCCATCAGGTGAAGATGATCTTTGCAACAAAGCCCCTCCGAGTCCTACATTACTTGCATCGGTTCTTAAGACAAAGTCCTGTGTCAAATCAGGCAGTTTGAGAATAGGCTTGCTAGTGAGTTTTTCCTTTAACTCTTGGAACGCTAGTTCACATTGTGCAGTCCAAATAATTTTATCTGGAAGTCCCTTGCGAGTCAAATCAGTCAGAGGAGCACAAATAGCGTTAAAATTCTTGATGTATTTCTGATAAAATCCGCATAACGACACAAATGATCGCACGTCCTTTTTTGTTTGCGGCCTAGGTGCTCTCTGCAGTTTTTCCAAGTTCTTAGGATCAGGGGTCATATTACCCTGATATACAGTGTGTCCCAAGAATTCCAACTCTTTACATCCAATACAACATTTTGTTGGCCTAGCAGTAAAATTCGCCTCCCGAAGTCTATCAAACAACATCTCCAAAGCTTCAATGTGTTCTTCAAATGTCTCTGTGGCGACGAGAATATCATCCATGAAATTCGTGATACATGGGTTATTCAGGGGATCCAACAATTTTCGCATCATCCTTGAAAGCACACTCGGAGCATTTTTCAGTCCGAATGGTAGCATATTGAATTCATAATGTCCATCCGAAGTGCTAAAAGCCAAATAAGGTCTCACTTCCGGCTTCACTGGGATCTGGTAATAGCCTTTACTAAGATCCACCTTTGAAAAGTATTTTGCCTTGTTCAGTCTGGCAAATAACTGTTTTGTGTCTGGTAATGGATCCACTTGTCCTTCTGTGACAGCATTCAGTTTCCTGTAATCTATGCACAGTCTGTGTTCCCCAGACGGTTTCCTCAACAAAACGACACTAGAACTAAAAGATGATTCACTGTGCGAAATAATCCCCTCCTTCAACAAATACTCTATTTCTTCCTTCAATGCCTTCTCCTTCGCGAACGGAATAGAATAGGCTCTCATACAGATTGGGTTTGAGTCTACCAGTTTCATGTCATACTGTAGTAAATTTGTATGGCCTGGTTTATCTGTTAATACATCTGTATGTTCCTCCAGAACCTGTTGAACTCTCTCCCTCTGGTTTTTAGTCAGGTGCTTACTGACTTTTACCTGTGCTGCTGTTTCACAAGGATGTAATGGGTATTCATGTGAGGTGAGTGGTTCCTTTTGCATCTGGGTTGCAATAGCCAAGGTCAATAAGGGGGTGCTTTCCTGGAGTGGTCTGTCCAGATACTTCTTTAACAGGTTTACATGATAAACTTTTTCCTTCCCCTTTTTGTCAATTTTATAGTTTGTTCTAGACACCTTCTCTAGAACCGTATATGGACCTTGCCAACCAATTTGTAATTTATTCTGGCTTCCCGGTAGTAGAAGCAGCACCTTCTCTCCGACTGCCAGTTCCCTGTCCTTTGCCTTCCTATTAAAATATGCTGCATGTTTCTTCCTGGCTTGTTTCAAATTATCATTTGCCAGTTTCCATCCAGCTTTCAAACGAGTGGTCAGTTCGTTCACATATTGATATGATGAGGTAACAGTCTCTTCCGCCTTCTCATCTGTCCAGGTCCTTAATAAGGCTTCTAATGGACCTTTTATTGGCCTCCCAAATAGCAGAGTTGCGGGAGCCATCCCGGTTGAACTATGTGGTACCTCCCGGTACGCAAACAATGCGGCGGGCAGGAATTGATCCCACAGATCCGGTTTTTCGTGTGCCAGCTTTCTCAGGATAGAAATGAGAGTCCCGTTGAACCTCTCTACCTGGCCGTTCCCTTGTGGATGGTACGGACTACAATGAAAGTGCCTGGCTTGAAATAGCTTAAAAACTTCTTCCGTTAGTTTCCCCTTGAACTGCGATCCATTATCCGTCAAGATTTGATGCGGGAATCCTAATCGGGTAAATATTGTAAGTAGTGCCTCTGCTACATGTTTTGAATCAATTGATGGCAGGGCTACCGCCTCTCCCCACATAGAACAAGTGTCCACCAGAGTAAGGATGTAACTGTTCCTCCTCTTGGTCCGAGTGAGAGGTCCTACAATATCCACTGCAACCCTCTCAAAAGGTGTTCCTACTATGGGCATTTCCCCTAGAGTTGCAGGAGCAGTCCAGTGCTTTGGAGCTACCCTTTGACATTCTGGGCAGGATTTGACATATCTTTTTATATCCTCTGTTATCCCTGGCCAGAAGTAATGACAAGCTATACGCTGTCCTGTGGCGCTGATCCCCATGTGACCACTGAAGGGAATCGCATGTCCGAGTTCCATCACTTTATCTCTATATGAAATGGGAAGAACCAGCTGGTTGTGACCATTTGTTCCAGTTCCGGCCTTCCTGTATAAGAGTTTGTTCTTCATGAAATATTCCCCCTTGCTCGGAGGTGTGTGGCATTTGGGCAATTTTTTAAAACATGGCTTGAGTGTCCTATCCTCAGCCTGCGCCTTCCTCATCTCCTCTGGATGAGCATTTATAGGTTCACCTTCTTCCTCCTTCTTCTGTGACCTGGTCTGCACTGTCGCCATGATCACAGGTTTCTCGGGATTCCCCAAGAAGACGTATCTACACCCCAATATCAGAGGGTAGATTGGTTCATCTATCACTGCTGCTCTGATTTCTCCTTCCACATAGCGAGTTTTCACCGTTATCCTTGCGATGGGAAGTGTCATGAGTGGTATGTCCTTAGTCGCCCCTTGTATTTCCACTGTTTCTGTGGTGTACTGACTTAGGTCCACTAGGCTAGACTTCACAACTGAATCATAATCCAAACCTGTATCATAAAGGCACCTTATGGTGACCCCATTACAAATAACATCCTCACAAACTGGGGGGGTGATAAGGTTCCTGTTGTCCCTTAGGATTAACCTTTAATCTTTGCGTCCCCGACTTCATTGCAGCAATGTTTGAAGGTTTCCTTCTACAAAATTCGGTGTTATGGTTATCCTTCTTGCACCATTTACACCATCTTTTTCCTTGGTTCAACGGTTTTCTTTCATTGAACTTTTGGTCATTGAACTGTGAGTTTCTGTCGCGATAGTCATTTCTTGGCCGCTCAAAGTTTGTCCTACCTTTATTTCCCTGCTCTCTATTATCAAATTTATTAAATTGCTGTGGAGCTTTAAAATTGTCTATGTGCTTCTTTTTAGCACCACTTACCTCTGCCTGGGCTGCCTGATACCTCTCAGCAACATTTAAAATTTCCCCCAACTTCTCTGCACCTTGTTCCATGAGAAATTTTCTCATGTCTGGAGCCATGGACTCTCTCAATTGCTCAATCATGATCATTTCTTTAAGATCTTGGGTCTTCCCCAGAGCCGTCCATTTCTCCAAATAGGTTTCTAGTCTAGCAGAGAATTGGTGGTATGTCTCCCCAGACAACAGTTTGGCATTTCTAAATTTCTTACGATAAAATTCACCATTCTTCTCGTACCTTAATAACAAAGCCTGCTTTAACATGTCATAATTGTCTTGGTCTTCCCTGTTCATTTTAGCAAATACTTCATAAGAAGTACCCCTCAATCCCTGTGATAGCTTTAAACTCCACCTCTCTCTCTCTAAGCCATATGTAGTAGCTAATAACTCAAAACGTCCTAGGTACCCCTCTATGTCATCGTCTTTTTCAACAAAATGGTCTAAATGAAACCCCATAGCCGAGTTTGAGGCTCCCAGACTGGGCGTAGCATCTGAGGCAAAAGGGCTGGCACCATTTTCAGGAGCCTGGCCTTGTAATTCCAGCTCCCTTAATCGTAATTCGTGCTCCCTTTGCAACCTTCTATCTTCTGCTTCCCTTTCGGCCTTTTTATCTTCTGCCTCCCTTTGCTGTCGTTTTTTCTTCTTTGTCAGCCTCAATCTGCAACCTCTTAATCTCAGCCTCAATTTGTAACCTCTTCTCTTCAGCCAACCTCCTTTCTTCCCGTTCAATATATTTATCACATTCAGCCGTTACGTATTGTATTAAAATTTGACCATCCATTCCCATCTCCTTCGCGGTGAGCACAGCAGCTGATCTAAATTTTGCCAGCTCCGCCATACTTTTTAGACAATATAATAATATACAAGCTAAATCTCTAATCAATAAATACACTAAGTACTTCTTATGACTATAGTCTAACTAATTCTAACTAACCAGTTAACTAATTAATTATTACTGGCTGTGAAGATTCACCAACTTTTATCAGCAGGGACACTTTTTAATTTTAAAGGCAATTTTACAATTTATTTCCCTACTTTTATTTCTCCCACCAGGAGATCCTAATATTACTGTTGGCTAATTATCCCTGGACAAGACCCCAATTTATGTAGTGGTGTTTGATGGTATTGTATGATGGTGATATTACTAAATGTAATTGTATGAGGCCAGCTGTGAAGGCTCCTGAGATAAAATGTAGTTGTGAATTGTCAGAAGGCCTTTCTTGCTACCACTACGACCTCACACTTAATTTTTTTTTTAAGGAATGTGGCTACGTAAAGTGTCTAGGGTAATGATGTGTAGTGTGGTGTGATAGTTTCTAAATACACCCACAAATAATTAAGAAGACTAATAATATTAACAAATGTTAAAATACACTGAACTAACTCACGTGTGTAAAATTTTTTGATAAAATTATATTACATTTATTTTGTTCTGGATCAATTTTTTAGGTTGACCAGAACTTAAAAAGATTTAGAGATTATGAAAGAAATGCATGGAATATTATATCATAAATGCAATAGTGTACATATATATGTACTATACTAGTTAGTTTTATTAAAATGTTCTAGTAGTCATCTACTTGGGAGGATATGTACTGTTTGTGCTGTTGGGGTGGCCTCATCACACCTGTCTATATTGACTACCCAGTGTCCAGAAAATGGTGGGAATTTTTATGGGGTATTAGTAACTACACAACTTTGGTGAATGTCCAGCAGACCAGAGGCTCACTCATCTTATATTTGTAGCTCTGGTGCTGAAAACTGATGGTCCCACCTCTCCGTGCTGGCGGGCAATAATGGTGGTCTCTGTCACAAGTACTGCACAGATACACTCGAGTAAAGTCACCAACTGAATAGTCACTGCTTTGTTGACAACAGAAACTCGCAGCTCTGCAATCAAAGTATGGGCCATGTGTCAAAATCTATTCTCTACCCACGTCTGGACACAACACTGACACAACAACCACATCATACAGACAGGTCAGATCTCTCTGACCAAACAGCACATTTACCATGGTGGTTTTACATCAGATAGATCCTCCCAGACCATAGATTCTGAAAAATATTTATTAGTTGTCTACCCTAAAAGAGGATAGGTAATATGTTACATTATTCTCAATGTACATTGTTGGTCCCTAGACCCTGACTTGGGCGGGGGGTCCAGAGCAAATCCCTACTAGTTTGTAAGGCTAGATTTTGATATGGCAGTATCAAATCACTCGAACATGAAACAATATTCAAAAATTATATAAGGAAATAATTTCAATCTTACCAGATTATGAATAAATAACACAGAATTGCTAGCAAAACTCAGCTGAGCTGCTGGCTATAGTATGGCGTCCCTAACTTTCTTTCACTTTCTTTCATATGGAAATCACCACACTTTAAAATCTGTGTCTATCACTGAACAACTGTTGAAGAATGGCCCCAAATGCGCTCTGAGCGCTAATAATATGATTGTCTGTGGCCAATCACTGCCTAGTTTTACTTTAAATTCAAATTCCTACACTAAAGTCATTTCAGTCATGCTTCAGTCAAGTATGGATGGTTATCTGTTAGTCTGTCCGTCTCTACTTGTGTTTCTACATAATTGTGCTTGATTTTTGAAGCAACCTTTCTTTCCCCTCCAAAATTTTGTCGATAAAAGTTATATTTAGACACAGCTACCGCTCAAAAACCCTCTCCCCCATACTAAGTAAATTTGAACACCTGCGTCCAAGGTCGTGGTTTTGTGTGCAAATTGCGACACTTTTAGATTCAATACAGTCTAGCGATGATGTGAACTACACTGTCTTTTGTCATTATCTTCAATATTATCTATCCGTCTGTAAAATTAAGACCATATTAGTTCACTGCTCAGAATAGGCCATCCGGCCAGCTAATTTTTATATTCCTAACATTAATATTAAGAAAAAAGTACTTTTTAATTTTTGTAATATTCCTAACATCTGCGTTTAGCCGCTGAATTCAAATCAAGGGCTTGTTATCGCAAAACGTCCAATTCCGTACCTCGTGTCAATTTGGGGGACGTGTTTTTTTTTTTTTCCCCCCCCCCCCCCCCCCCCCCCCCCCCAATTGCGTCTCCTAGCCTTTCCAGTCATATTTTTTTCCTTTTTGATCCGCCGTTCCCCTCCTGTCTAGCAAGTCAATTATTATGGAGGATGATGACCCGCGGTCTAGGCGATCATGTACTATTCGCAGCCTACGCATTATGTTTTTATCCTTAAATGTTATCTTTGGAGATATTTTACCGTTGTATCTCTGTCAATTTCACTACAGATATATTTCCTGATTATGTAAGAGTTATGTATTTATGTTCCTAAAGCACCCAATGGAGCATAGATCCACAACTACAGCTGGTCACCATGGAGAAAGCCTACATTAAAACATGCATGTGATCTTCCAGTGGTGGTTTCTGTACCAATTAAATAAACATGATGTGGTTGCCAGCCACATGTATGTGTGGCCGTGCATTGCTGATGATGTTGTATAGTGGTTGGTATCACTACCCCAACAGTAGGCAGGCCTTGGTTGATGGTATAAAAGTCATTTCTTACTTGATGCAAAACAACAACAGTTCAAGCAGACAGCTGACGATTGATATCAACACTAGATGAGTAACTTGACTTCGACAACAGTGCAAAATATGATGACGTTTATTTACATGTAACGTAGCTGGTGTGAAATAATGAGTCCAAACTTCCCTTGAGGTTGGTCAACCTTGTACAGCATAAATTTAGACTCAATTATTTTCTCAATGTCTTGCTCTCTCATTCTTCCTTACTGCCTCAGTGTTAACTAGCTGTCTCTAGATGTTAGGGCGTTCACGACTGGAAAACGACTACTGCTGTCGAGATTTATCTCCCTTCTATATTCTTCATTTATGGGAAATTCAACTGTCACTCAAACATTTTGATTCTAATTCTTCTGTCTCTGTCTCTTATTTTTTATCTTCTGTGCTCTGCTTAGCGAATCTTGGTAAAGACTAGCCTAACCACCAGGGGTGATAATTTCATATTAGGGGTAGCTGTCATAGTTACTTTATATTTAAATAAAAAGGTTAATAATACAGATAGAGTCTGTTTACATATACATCTCCACTGATTGAAAAGTGTTCACAATATAAATTGAATATGTTTTCATTTATGTTTACACTGACTGAAAAGTTTGAAACTTCCATTACTTTAAAAAGAATATTTTTCACATAGACATTTACATTGGTTTAAAGTTTGAAAACTTACATTAATTTTAAAGTGAATATGTTTATGTGGACATTTACACTGCTTTGAAATTGTAAGTATTAAACTTAGAATGTACATTATTTTTTCATCTTTCCCTCCCTGCTCCGTATGGAACCTGGAACTACTTTATGCTTTTAGTTCTATTTACGAAATTATCAATAAAGCAATTACCAGCCCGTGCACTGTGGGTTCAGGAATCGTCATTCTATACGCTGAGGTTTCCAGCCTCAAATGACTTTGCTATCCACAAGCGAGTTCCATATATATATATATATATATATATATATATATATATATATATATATATATATATATATATATATATATATATATATATATATATATATATATATATATATATATATATATATATATATATATATATATATATATATATATAATGTATGTTAGTTCACATGATAGTAATAAAATATGAAATGTAAATCACAACTTTCGCCAACCCTGGCTCACAGACGTTTTGCTCAGATGAATAAAAGAGACTTGAATCGTCCTCTTACGTGCGTCTGGGATGTCGTTAATTTAATAAGTCCCCTATTTGACTTCATGTGTGGTTCTTCAGTTTCCTTAGTCCCGGTTTCCTTATTTAAAATGTTAGACATTTCCTGGGCTATATTGTAAGTCCTGACAAATACTCGAATAAAAGGTGTCCGGTATTTTAAGAAGGAATTCTGAATTCTAATTCTTCACTGTAGCAGTCTGGTGTCTTGGCTAGAGATTTATCAAATAAAACAGTATTATAAAATAGTCAGATTATACTCCCTGCCTTCCCAACGCCTTCGTTTGTTATGAGCTTTAAAAAAACTCCACAATCATATTTAAACATGGGGGTTATGGGGTATTTTCAAAATATTCCGACATCGGATAATATTGAATGTAAGGCAGAGGTCAACTCTCCGATATGTGGTAATAAGATGTCCGATGCCCATGTGTACAAACTTACAGACATATCAGTAAACTCATACAACAGCGTGTTCAACATATAACCATCATCACTTTATCAGAAAGTACTCTTGTCATAACATGTAGAACAGGAAACGCTTATGTCATAAGTCTCCGTCGCGTACACGAGATCTTGTGCTAATCTTAGCCAACCCATGCCGCTTCCTTGCGACTGCGAGTAATTATCTCAGCAAATCTGGGAGGCGTTAAGCAAATATGATTATTATCACCTACAGAGAGTGTAAAGCAAATCGACAATACTCAAACATCTGCTACTTAGCGAAAATAACGAAGAAAGAAAGAAAAGTGTAATAATTGAGAACACATAATAAAAATCAGCAAAAAACTCAATACTCTCTTAAAGATCACGTATACTTTTCTCTTCTTTATTTTTATGGTGCATTGTTGACTTTTGTTACGGAATTGCCTCTCCTGCTTTGCAGTAGTGGTCCAATAGAGGCCAAAACTCAAGAGTATCTAATATGAGTTTTCAAATGTGTCTACCATCGCACAATATTACTCTTGGCAGAGTTGTAGATATAAGGAAAAACATGCTTCTATCTCAAGGGAGGTATTTCGGAAGTCAAGATCAATGCTGCATTGGGCAGGGCAATTGTTAACATGCAGTACATTTAAAATGATTAAATCGACGTTAAATGTGTATATTTACAAATAACAAATTTAATAATCAACTAAGTTTAACAGTTTAAAAACATTTTATAATATTTAACATAAAAAATTCACATCATCGTTTGATGGTATGATGTTTTATGTAAAAAGTCACTTGGCAGCTTTTAGGTTTGACAAAGCTGCAAATAGTAGTTTCTGCTTCCGCTGAGTTTTGGGTTCTGTTCAGAAAGGTCGCTGGAGATCTCGTGACTCTGGTCAAGATTAGATGCGCATCACGTTCCAAGTCAGATCACGGAGTAACTGCAAAGCTGATCTTGCGTCTCTACGACCCTCTGATGATGGTGTCTAGTTAGTCGTCAGGCCACTTATACCCTCACTTTGTTGCAGAGATTAGTACGCTCGCTGGCACCACCAAGCCAATCTTGACTCACAGACTGTTTGCTTAGAGGAATAAAGGCACTTGAATTACCACTATGACTCCGTGTTTTAGATTCCTCAGATTCCGTTGGTCCCTGTTAAATGGTAGAGTTTATTTTGGTCTCTGAAGTACTTAAATTTGCTCCAACAGTAAGGGTCGGTTCCGGTATATGAATCTTGATTATAACTTCTGGCAGTCTGGTTTTCGTCTTGGCAAGCGATTCTCACAGTGTACTAGACTTGCAAGAAATGTCAGATTATATTGCAAGTTTTCTGCACTTTTAAATTTATGATGAAATATATTGCATGACTCATCTAGTGTAAAATTTCGAACGTTACTTTTCTGAAAATTGGATGTAAACATCCGATTATTACTTAGTTGTGGTTCCACGCTTCGCAACGAGCGAGAAAGAAAATAATGATGATAATATAGAGGTCAACAAATAATGATGATAATATAGAGGTCAACAAATGATGATGATAATATAGAGGTCAACAAATCTCGTTTATTTGGATTTCTCCGCAAGTAACCGGTCAAGAAATGGTCACTTTGATATTTTTGTATTATATTAAAAGAGGGCAGTGTTGCCACGGCTGGGTATATTTTACTAGAAGTGGGTTATTTGGCTACCGTCTGGGTATCTGGGTATTTGTTTTCACCAAATCTGCATAAATCTGGGTATATTTGACAATTGACATTTACAATGTATATTCTGTGCACTGAACAATAAACATTATACTGTATTTTCTCTGGAACCGTTTTCTCATTTTGTCGTTCTCCGTCGCTCGTGTATATCTGTCGGGTGCACCCCCATCTCTTTCCTCTTCACTTTGTTCTCATTGTATTTCCGTTTCTGTGAATGGAAGAAAACCAAACCCTCGTATTAAAAGTAAAAAAAAAAAATGCGCTATATTTTTTTTATTCCACTTAAATTTAATTCTTGCTTTTAACCACATCAATGACGTTCTATTTTGTACTCATTTACATCAGCTATCTATTTCCTGTTATTCTGTTAACTCTTTCAGTCCCAAGCAAAAAAGTTGGTTTGGCCCAAGCAAAAATGGCCACCCCGATGCATTTTTAAATAAATATCTCAAAACAAAAACCCGTTCACTCTTAAACACATGCGGTATTTAAAAGAATGTACTTGCAGTCGGAAATGACGTTTTGGGTGGTTTGTGTGTAGTTATAATTAGAAATAGTCTCAAACAGAGGCACATATACTAAACGCTTTATAAAGTTGATTGGGCCAAGCGCGACTAACCCCTGAGGATATATAAAGTCGATTGGGACTTAAAGAGTTAATGGCTGTCATCTACAATACTCAGTCATTTTTGCGATGTGTTTTAAAGTATTCTTTTTTAATTTTAGACTTAAGCAGATAAAAAGGATATTGTTTTTGTGTGTGTGACAAACAATTATAAAAATTATGATTATAAAATGAGCGATGGTGAAGGTACGCTAAGTAGACTTAGCAGCATGACGACACACACACCACCCCATAAAAAAGTGAAGCCATGGTATCAGCAGGCTTTTTGTGAGTAATGGCTAACAGACAGCAAACTGAAGGACTGGCAATCGCTTCGCTGCGATTTGTACGGTCTGTTCCTGTACATTAACTAATGTCAACAAAACATCTTTGTTGACACATAAAAGCACACAGAAGCACATGAAAAAACTTAAAAGCCAAAAGCAAAACTCTGAACATTAACAAGTTTTTCATCAAACTAAAAGAGCCCACTCTCCAAGACAAAATTGCTCCACAACCAAGATTCCACGTTGTCAAAATTTGCATATGATCTTGACGAAGGAGAGGTTGTCGACATGGATGCTGAGTCGCTGACAAGTGACAATTTTCAACAGTAACACATTACAACATATATTTTATATTTGATTTGAGGAACATTTTGTTAATGCAACTAAATTAAGTATGTTACCATTAAAATATCTCATTTTCAAGAGTTCATATATTGGGGTGTAAAATCAGTGTTAAATAATTGTGAATTTTCGGTAATAAAAAAAAAAAAAATGAAGAAATAAATAAAAATTGTAGCACACACCTTATTTTTGCTAAAGTTGCACTAAAAGATTGCGTAAGCATCGTCTAATTCTGTGTATTTGAGGCATGCAACAATCTGGGTATTTCTGGGTTGTTTTTTTTAGATGAATGAAAATCTGGGTTTATCTCTCGAACTTGAGTGGCAACCTTGAAAAGAGCCACCATATACCTTGTCATGTTTTTGTTTTAAACTTTTACAGTTTGTTAATAGTAATGAGAGAGAGGGCTGAACTTTTCAAAAATACGAAAACAATATCATCATAAGCAGTATTTACTTAATATGCACGAGTTGTCATTCCACGCATAATTTTAGAGCAAAGCGATACTAGCTTTTCTGTCATCTTGTGACGCCTCCAGTTTCCTGTGATTTTAGCTTTTGTCATGACAATCAACAAAACACAGGTACTTTCATTTGATCGTGCAGGTATTTACCTACTAGACATAATCTTTGCTCATGGTCAACTTTATGTATAGCTCACATTAGGAAGGTGCCTTGAGAGCCCTCATAGTGGGAACATTGGATATCAAAAAGGGAAAAATTCTAAGGTCATATAATAATCACCTGAAAACGATACTGCAATCAATAAATCAACAAGACTAAGATTGTTGGACCTTGGCATCAAAAGTAAGACGATAAGAGATGGACGTATGAGAGGATGCATCCGTCGTGTATACAACCAGTGCGCTGCATGTGTAATTAACATCAATACCTTTCAAAATTTGCTGATGGAGACTGGGACTTAATGTGTTTGCTCGGAGCGTAATGATCTGGATTCTGATCAACAATAATTATAAAAATAGGAAGGTACCCAGACAATCGTAAAGTATATATCCATCATCAGTTAATTATTATATTAACTCGCAACTGTGTTCTTGTCTTTCCATAGCAGTTGGTAGCTAGTTGACACCGTTTTTCTACTGACAGGTAGATATAGTTTTTCGACATTGTTCCTACCGGTACCTTATGTTAATGAGTAGTGCCACTTTACTAAAATCAACTCATTAACAATGAACACCACACAGTGTTGTCAGTGCTAACCAGCGTTCTTAATCAATCTCTTGAACATACTGTATTACAAAACAACCCAGACAAATGTGTCCACCGCCACTGCTCTAAAAGATTCACACTTTTATAAATAAATAATTGAGATACTTACCTACTCATGACGAAATACCAGTATAGTTTATAAATATCTCACTTTTCCCCACTGGCATAAGTGTAGTACTTTGTGCCAAGGGAAATAATTATACTAATAAATAAATACCACATTTATTGAAATAATTTTTGTTTTTCACATTACATATTTTCAAACATCAATTTCATTTAAGTAAAATATAAAATACATTACTAAATTTAGCCAATCTGTTTATTGCTAAAAAATTCGTTATATTCTTCTTGTCTCAACTTTTTAATAAATGTTACACACAATGACTATAACAGAGTTGTGAACACTTACGTGTTCTGACACTACTGAAGTCCATTGGGATGTCCCCACATTTTAATACTGACAGCTAAAAGTTGTGGGTGACACAATGTGACGTCAGAACTAAAAAGTTTCTCTACAACAATCTCTTGAACATTCATTATTTATTCATAATCCTTCAGCTTCCCAAGGACCTTTAACAAAATTAGGTCACGTCTTCCTGTCACGTGATTTTACAAATTATCCCAGACAAACGTGTCTTCGGCCATTTGATTGTTTTCCATTTCAATTTGCGCGAGGAGTTATTTTGATTTTGACTGTTGAAAAACTAAAGCTAGATACAATGACAAAAAGTTTTTGGTAGACCACAGCCTCGTTGGAACAGTAGAAGTAGATTTGTCCATGATAAAGTGTGTCCCAGCCCTTGTCGTTGGTGCCTTATTGACCAGGTGTTGTGGGACAAGTCAAGTTACTTGTATAATCAGCCATAGCAGTCACGTGGTACATTTATTGTGGAAGATTCATAATATTTTCTCCATAGTTAAAAAAAAGTGTTACGTTTGTTAATCACTATATTGTGTTTAGTAATGGGTGACATCCGCACACTGTAATTCCCATTTATAGTTTCCTCCTGCCATCGTCCGCAAACCTTGTGAGGTAGGGAAAGTCTTAAAATGCTCAGAGCCTTATGTGCCGTGAAAGACAGACATTTGAACAATTTTTCTCAGCTCGGAAGGTGTCATTAGAGCTTGGGCGATGCACATGGCGCCACAACAGAGTACCAAATGAGCCGACTGCTAAAATAGACCTGGCAAGGGTGACGACGAACAGCGTTCGTCAAGTCAGACCGAGTATCGCAAATACATAATTTCTGAGAGTAGGAAAACAGCAAATCTCAAGCGAAGTAAACCAAGTAGCAGTTTACATTCTATTCTTCACTGTGCAAATGACTGGGAGCTGGCAAGGATCATATCCAGAGAGTATAAGAAGATATCGAAGACCGCCAGATATAGTGCTGCATTCTTCATCATCGCTCAGATAATAATGATTGAGCTGACCTTGCCACTTGAATCCAGATTGGAGAAGCAACACTCGTTCAAAGTGTACAAGTATAATGATCTGGTCATGGACTTGTGACATCACGTGTTCAATGCAAGTGTCATTACTGTTGAAGTAGGTGCGAGAGGTCACGTGGCAGGCTTAGTGTATGATCTGGTCATGGACTTGTGACATCACGTGTTCAATGCAAGTGTCATTACTGTTGAAGTAGGAGCGAGAGGTCACGTGGCTGCCTCAGTGTATGATCAGTCAAACTGCAGAAAGAGCATCGTGCTGGATGTGGAACAATCGCAGAGGGCTATGGAACTCGGGAGAGCAATTTGTTTTCAACATAGGGGTTATTTTCACAATTGTCTCTAGCTGGCAGAAAACAGGAATGAAGTTTAAAGCTGCAGCCAAGGTGGAGTGGGTTTAATTCTCTGCTCACAATAACAGGAGGTCATGACCCACGTGAGGGCCCCCCCCCCCAACCCTTTAGATTGTAAATTAGATTAAGGGCCAAAAACCTGATCGACAGGGGACCAATTCTGATGATCAAATTGCCTCCTGTTGGATCGCTCTGTATATAGTTTCCTATCATAGTTTCATTGTGTCTTATTTCTCGTAACACAAAAAGTGTTCACGTGATGCCCATGTCTATGTCATGAACACTTATCTCCTTGCTACACTCTCACCTCCAATTACAACTAGAAAACTAACTATAACTAATTACTAGGAAGGTAATCAGCAATAATAAAACCAACACATGAAGAGTGGGATCAAAATCAGACTTCAAAATGAAATTGGACAGGAAGAAAACCTGGACAGTTGGCACAGACAAGAAGGGCTTGGCACGTGATAACTGAAGGACAATGTTACACAGGATGAGATAGGATGAAGGTTGTGACAACAGACACAATAAAAGCAGAAAAGATAAAAATGTCCCCCTGACTCCCCATATTTACACATCGCTATATATTTATTGTAGTATACTATCAGATCTGAGATGTCAAAGACTAAGATCCCACATGGTAAATAACCGGGGTCCCGTATGGCTCGCTAGAATAGCCAAGATGTCCGATGACCTAAGAGATATTTGATAAGTACACATGTAGGATTGACGTAAATGCGCGTTTGTTTAATAGACAACACCGTACCAGAAATGACGCCTGGAGTAACTTACTGAAAAGCACAATAACTTCAAAAAATAACACAACACAAACCAAAGTGAAAAAAAACAATCTAGAGGAATAATACAGACTAATGCTAACATTTGGTTGGAAACATGATCTTGTACCATTAAATGCTACAGAAAACTCCACTACAAGAGCACATGTATGTTTTCGTGTAGGCTGTCTACAGGAGACCTGCTGTGTTGGTGGATTCATGTCCCATAAAAAGATTTAGGGGAATGCATGAGTCAATCATTCATACTCAGGAAATATATTACACTTTACAAAAACACGTACTGATATAACCGACAGATCCAGGTACATGAAGGAATGAATCATACATAATCAGGATACATATCACACTTTATAAAAACACGTACAAATATAACCAACAGATCCGAGCGTATTGTTAATGATTAAAAATGACGCGCTGTTTTGAAAATAAGCGACCACCGAAAAATAGTATTAAAAAGAAATTAATGACATCTTCTTTTTTAACGTTTTTGATCCTGATTGTCAGGGATTGATAGCGGAGTTATAAAAGTCCGTTTGCTGGTGCCTTTTATTTTTTTACAAGAACTTAACTCTAGGTGAGTCCTGTCGCCATGGTTTCCGTCACTTCTTTTTGGTGATCAGTACACTTCTCCACGTAACGCGTCCAATGTAGGCGGTCAGAGTTGATGCTGTTCTCTCAAACTAGCGGCGTAGTAACGTTAGTACTGCAAACCGTCTGATAGCTTGTAACCATGAACGTGTCTGAAAAAATAGAAAGCGCAAATGCCACTGCTAAGTACACTGAGTTGGAAAGTTAACAGCCGCATTGTCTCGCTGTACACCCACCAATGTTAATCTCTCAGAAGAATTAAATTCTTGAGTACACAGCGTAGCTCAAAGAAGACGATTAGAAATCACCAGTACTCTTCTGTGTATTAAGCTGAGAGAATGTGTCTGGACAGCGCGAATAATGGCGATCCTGAATTACAATTAACAAAGTACCGGTACATAGAACTCACAAAATGGAACAGAACACTTTAGAAACAAGTGATGTGATCATCACATATTACTGCTCCATTTGGAGTCTGGGGTCACATCTACTGTCGGTTTTCCGCACGACTAGCAAGAAACAATCACCATTGCTTGCTGTTGTGGTTCATGAATATACTATTTTCATATGTAAAGGTTGCCAGCCTCATATATATTTATATATCCACCAAGCAAGTAACAATTCAAATTCACATTTGTAAAATAAATGTTACACTTACTCCAATTGGGTTATACAATCTCCTCGCACAGTTTAGAATGGACGCAGGCAAGTTAGGTTTCGAATCACTTGGTCTGGAACTTTTATAATTCCTCTTATGACGAGTGTTCTGCGAGTCCCTTAGTCTGGGAAATGTTAGTAATCCTCTTATGACGGGTGTTCTGCAAATCACGTGATCTAGAAATATTTTCTCATATGATGGGTGATCCCATTCCTTAGGTTTCTAGTCTTAATACTTAAATTCCTGGTCCCTTAAGTTTAAAGTCTGATATTTAAATATGCGGGTTTACTTGTATGTTCCAAAGTTGCCCAAATACTCGATCTGTCACTTATAATTATGGAATTTTAAGTCCGATGTCTCACTGGCTCATAGGAGTTGCTAATTTGATGATGCAATGCATTCAGATCTGTGTATCTGGTTTCGCTAGATTATATCTCTAATTCTCGGTTCAAATCCCAGATTGTAATTCCCGGCAAACTTGCTAATGAGAACCACAGTATATTCCAGCTTCTCAAAATCAAACCAATGATAAGCTGTTTAGTACTATCTTGGTAGTGGTGCTTAAATTCATAATTCCCCCCCCCCCCCCCCCCCCCCCTCCGGCGTGTTTTAAAATATTACATTTAAAAAATCCTTCACGTGATATCCTTCTAATGCTGTAATACTTCCGCTTGCATATTGTGCAAAATCTCATAACCACCATCTGTGCACTCATATGATGTCCAGATGCTACCTTCCAATATTGTCTTCCCCAGACAGATTATCGGCAAAATTGATACCGAGAGGGCTCAGATGAAACGATTATCTAATGATCACCAGTGTTTTCGCCCGTCCCTCAGTCGGCTTCCTTTGATAGCAATCTGGCTTTCTGTGCATGTTCGTGCGTTACCACGTTTGTACAAACAACTGACGTCTCTTTAAAGGTGGCCAGACTGACTTACGTTATAATCGTATTACCACTGACCTGGTCTAATTAACCTGTTATTGTTACGGTTCACCTGGCGGAATGTAAATACGTCTGAGATGCGGTCACAGCAAAATAATGTAAGGGCAATAAATATGCCACATAATAGGACGATGAGTGAGAAAAATGAAGAAAAGAAGTGATATTGCCATAGTGGATGAGAGTTATAAAACGTGTTAACTGATTTCGTCACACCGATCACATTGTATCGGGTAGCAAGCATCTAGCCGCTTGGACAGTGTCACATCCCAGTATTGAGCTGCTTTTGTTTAAATTTTCATTTATTTTTTTTAGGCTGCATCAAACTCCTCATTAACTCAAATACAAATGCGAATGAATATGGGAACACAATTTTGTTTTTGTTTTATATATAAAAGTAAAGCAGATGATTATTTTAGAGAAAAACAAATGAGGCATTTTTCTGTAGTCTTAGTATATTTTATTTATTTATTTGTTTCTTTTAAAAACAGCTATGTCATTTCAATTTTTCTCCAGTAAGATTGGTTTGTGAAGCTAGAATGTGGAGGGCCATGTTGTTTGTCACGGATTGACTCCCCTTCTTCGTAGTAATGGTCTAACAGTGGCCAAAACTCAAGAGTATCTAAATGGGTCGTCAAAGTGGCTACCTTCGCACAAGATTACTTTTGTCAGAGATGTAGATAGAACAGCAATGACGCTTCTACCTTAGGGGAGCATATACAAGATAATTCAGAAGTCAAGAACAATGCTGCATAGCGCTGAAAATGTGTTAACTTATATCTGTCCGAATACATATATTTATATATATAATATTCTGGCTCATACGTTTGCTTTCATACATGTAATAACTGAATAAAAAAACTATTGTTTAGTTTTAAAACAACAGGTAACAAATTTCAGAATAAATTAGTACTGAATTTTATATTGGAATAAAAATTTTTTTTCACTTACATTTAGGGTGAGAATATAATTTAGACAATTATGTCCGGTTTCTCGTGCCTTTTTATAAGAACTTAACTGATATATGGGGGTCCTGCAGCTGTGGTTTTCAACACTTCTTGGTGATGAGGGCACTTCTCACAACTTATTCGATTTAGGCTATTAGTGTGGATTCCCTGCTATTCACTCACAACTAGCTTCGTTCCACGAAATTTTAGACAACATAGAAAAACAAATGCCTCAGCTAAGTGCATTTGTGGGCTGTCAATCAACAGGCGCATTCTCGCTGTCCACCCACCAATGTTAATCTGTCAGAGAAATTAAATCCTTGTGTACACAGTGAAGCTCAGGAAAGATTATTAAAATTCACGAATATTCTTCTGGCTATTAAACTTGGAACATGTGTCTGGTCGGCGCGAATAATGCTTTGTGCCTGCACTAGCATTGAAAAGTTACATGTATCTTAGAAAATGGTATGTTACACTTGAGGCACATGTGATGTAATCATTACTCATCACGACTCCAGTCGGAGTTTGGGGTCGCCTCTGCTGTCGGGTATTCCCGCACGACTTGCAAGAAGAAATCACTAGCGCTTGCGGTAGTGGTTTATAATTATACTAATTTCATATGTTGAGGTTGCCAGCTTCTTTTATATATATATATATATATATATATATATATATATATATATATATATATATATATATATATATATATATATATATATATATATATATATATATAACCACTAAGCAAGATCCATGTCAAATTCACATTTGTAAAAGAAATGGTTACACTTACCTTAATTGGGTTACACAAAATCTCCTCGCAGTTTAGAATTGACACGAGCAATATGTATTATATGCTCTCGAATCTCTTGGTCTGGAAATTTTGAATCCCTTTTATGACGGGTGAATCTACGAAACACTTGGTCTGGGAAAGTTTCTCTTAAGAAGGGTGATCCAATTCCTTTGGTATCCAGTCCTAATATTTAAAGTCCTGGTCCCTTAAAATTTTAAGAGTTTGTATTTATAAAGGCATGATTGCTTTTTAAGGTTTTAAGCTTCCCAAATACTTTGATCTGCCACTTATAATACAGGAATTCTAAGTCCGATGTCTCACTGGCTTTTGTGAGATTTTCGCTTGACGATGCGATGCAGTTTCTGAGTTCTGTGTCTCTGATTTCACTATATTAAATGGCACACTTCTCAGTTCAAATCACAGATTGTGTTTCCGCCGAAACTTCCAATGAAAATCATTGTTTATTCCGGCCCTCAAATCAAACCAATCGAATCTCTTTAGCAGTGGGTAGGGGTATCTAATTTCAAAATATCCTTTACGTGTTTTAAAATATTACATTTAACATTCCAAAGCGTTACAACTTTCAAATCATGCGGTAATATTTCCGCCGGCACCTTTATGCAACTTCACACACAAATATGTGAACAATCCTGGCTAATACCTTCCGCAACGTTTGACTACTCAGACAGACAGGGCCAGCGGATATGATAATCTAATTATCACCTGTTAATGTGAATTACCCAGACGGATTTCTCAGGCATAAAATCTGGCCTTCTGTCAGGAGAACTATTTATACTGTGGATTTAACAACTATCTAATCTTTGGCTCATCCTCTAAGGATACGACCACAGCATACAATAGCTGACAATAATCAAACATAACACCTTAAGCAGGTAAGTTCCCTTTTAATAGTACACTGCACACGATGAAGCCCCACATGGCTCATAATACATATGAAATACACTGAACATAATACCAAAACAGCTTGCGCTACTAACAACTTAATATATCAATATCATACCCTTTGGAATGGCCATCCTGAATGGACACCACAATGACTTTCACTCACCGGCAAAATTATGAACTAAGATCAGGCAAAACTAAATCACAAATAACTCAACATCACCGGACTAAGAAAATGCCACTAGAAAAATACAATATCACTCTAGAATTATGCACTATAATCCAACCCGCATGAAGAAAAGGCAAGAACTAAATCTTAACAATGATGGCAAACTCATCCCAGCAAAAACGCTGATAGGGAACATAAAGACGACCTATCCCGGTCGATGGCCAGAAGTCCAACTCCCTTTTTGCGCCAGAATTCGTCGTCACTTCCCTTCCGGTCAGCTGACCAAACGGGTTTTTTCATTATATCAATGTTGCCACTCACAGCGTAACTAACCCTATATTTCGGCGAACATATATAATGTGACATCCACCCCCTCCCCCTTAACTCTTTAAGTCCCAACAGCCAGTATACTGTACTTCCTTCTAGACCCATTTGGCCCGATCAACAGTATTCTGGCTTTCGTATCTCTTGATCCTTTCTAGGGCTGTTTTCTAATTTTGACAACTCAAAAATGCTTATTTCTTAAAATATAGCCATCCATTTTAGACTTTTGGATATTTATGCAAATGAACATTTTAAAAAATTATTTCCAAACAACAACAATAAAAACGCACTGTAGTGGCCATTTTTGCTTGGGACAAACCCGCTTTTTTGCTTGGGACTGAAAGAGTTAAGAAAAAAAAACGAAGTTTTCTTCCACCGGAGGAGTCACGCCCAACCCCCTTCGGAGTATGAACGAACACAATGCCGAGACGGCACCTCCTCATCTACCTAGAGAGTGCCAAAGTTGTCCAACATTATTGTCGTTCATGCCTTCTCACCCTATGTACTCAACACAATATGAGCATGAACTAATTCACCCCAGGTACTGGTCGTCGGGAACAATAACAACAACTGTCCAAACCTGGTCTATCACCCACAACATATATTACATATAAGTTATTCATATCTAAGCATCAATAATAGGACATACTCTTATAGTATAAACAATCCTTTCTGCACGCTGTAAATCCCGGACGACCCCCCAGCTGTCAGGAGAACTATTTATACTGTGGTTTAACAACTATCTAATCTTTGGCTCATCCTCTAAGGATACGACCACAGCATACAATAGCTGACAATAATCAAACATAACACCTTAAACAGGTGAGTTCCGTTTTAATAATACACTGCATACAATGAAGCCCCACACGGCTCATAATACATATGAAATACATCGAACATAATGCCAAAACAGCTTGCGCTACTAACAACTTAATATATCAATATCATACCCACTGGTATGGCCACCTGAATGGACACCACAATGACTTTCGTTCACCGGCAAAATTATGTACTAAGATCAGTCAAAACTAAATCAGAAATAACTCAACATCAACGGTCTAAGAAAATGCCACTAGAAAAATACAATATCACTCTAGAATTATGCACTATAATCCAACTCACATGAAAAAAAGGCAAGCACTAAATCTGAGCAATGATGGCAAACTCATCCCAGCAAAAACGCTGATAGGGAACATAAAGACGACTAATCCCGGTCGATGGCCAGAAGTCCAACTCCCTTTTTGCGCCAGAATTCGTCTTCACTTCCTTCCGGTCAGCTGACCAAACGGGTTTTTCATTATATCAATGTTGCCACTTACAGCGTGACCAACCCTATATTTCGGCGAACATATATACTGTGACATTCACCCCCCCTCCCCCCATTAAGAAAGAAAACGAAGTTTTCTTCCACCGGAGGAGTCACGCCCAACCCCCTTTGGAGTATGGACGAACAAAATGCCGAGACGGCACCTCCTCATATACCTAGAGAGGGCCAAAGTTGTCCAACACCATTGTCGTTCATGCCTTCTCACCCTATGTACTCAACACAATATGAGCATGAACTAATTCACCCCAGGTACTGGTAGTCGTGAACAATAACAACAACTGTCCAAACCTGGTCTATCACCCACAACATATATTACATCTAAGTCATTCATATCTAAGCATCAATAATAGGACATACTCTTATAGTATACACAATCCTTTCTGCACGCTGTAAATCCCGGACGAGCCCCCAGCTGTCAGGAGAACTATTTATACTGTGGATTTAACAACTATCTAATCTTTGGCTCATCCTCTAAGGATACGACCACAGCATACAATAGCTGACAATAATCAAACATAACATTTTAAACAGGTAAGTTCCCTTTTAATAGTACACTGCACACAATGAAGCCCCACACGGCTCATAATACATATGAAATACACCGAACATAATGCCAAAACAGCTTGCGCTACTAACAACTTAATATATCAGTATCATTCCCACTTGTATGGTCATTCTTAATGGACACAACAATGACTTTCGCTCACCGGCGAAATTGTGTACTAAGATCAGGCAAAACTAAATCACAAATAACTCAACATCACTGGACTAAGAAAAGGCCACTAGAAAAATACAATATCACTTTAGACTTATGCACTATAATCCAACCCGCATGAAGAAAAGGCAAGCACTAAATCTGAACAATGATTGCAAACTCATCCCAGCAAAAACGCTGATAGGGAACATAAAGACGACCTATCCCGGTCGATGGCCAGAAGTCCAACTCCCTTTTTGCGCCAGAATTCGTCTTCACTTCCCTTCGGCTGACCAAACGGGTTTTTTCATTATATCAATGTTGCCACTAACAGCGTGACCAACCCTATATTTCGGCGAACATATATACTATGACACCTTCCTTTGTGTCGGTCGGGCAAGACCATGCTTACACAGGTAGTAAGACTGATTCAGTTGATAAGCGTATCACCCGCTGAGGTCAGTAATGACCCTGGCAGAACGTAACCAGTCTGAGATCGGCTTGAGAGCACAATGTAAAAGATAAAGATAGTCTCATAGCAGATACTTCTGTAGTGAAGTGGAGTGTTATAGACGTCACCCTACTAGGTCCAGCATAAGGGGCACAATAATCAATGAAAATGGCAACAATTATGCCACATAAAAGAGGTTAAATGGGAAAAATCGAAAAATTAAGAAAAACAGTGATACTGCCGGAATGGCTAAAGGGGTAAGAGAGCCACCAAAAGAACACGTACAGACGTTTTGTCACTCTGGTAAAGAGTTATACAAAAAATGAATGCACTGGTGGTCTACTTGATTATATTTGAGACTCAACGTGATCCCGACTGCCTGAATGTGGCACGTCATCCCGACTGCCTGAATGTGGCCCGTGATCCCGACTGCCTGAATATGGCACGTGATCCCGACTGCCTGAATGTGGCACGTGTTTAGGAAATTAAAATCCAACATCGGCCATTTAAATATTTATCAAAGTAACTCGGTGGGTCATGGTTCAATTGTCAGTTGAGGTGGGATTTGTTTAGACCGTTAACGGCTCCTGAGTCGACCCAGCCTCATGATATGGGTACCATGGCAACCCTGGGAAGATTAAGACGGACGGCGTTATGCTGACCACATCACCCCTAGTGTGCTGATGGTCGAGAAAATATGTGCCTAACACCATATTCCCAATATGCCTCAATGGGCGTGTAAATGGGATCCTTTACCTTTATTTTAGGGATTGAGTCTTGTCTGCTTTTAACGTCTGCTGTTCAAGTTACTTCAAATGAGTTTTGTTTTTGGCCTAGATTTGTTTCAATGTTGTAATAAATTCACTAGTTCATATCTCTGCCTGTATTCTTTTTATTATGATAACATATTGATCACGCGCGTTATGGTCTGTTGTAATTTGAATGTTCTTTAATGATATTAGATCAACTTGTTTTGTATATACTATCATATAATGTGTGTGTGCTCCTGGCTGTAAATACAAACACACTAAAATGTATGTGGATGCTCCAAAAACTGTGTTCTGTTTTATCCAAAAGTTCTAGTCTACATTTACTCAAGTCAACATCATTATGTTCCTAGATGTAAATACAAACACACTAAAATATATGTGGATGCTCCAAAAACTATGTTCTGTTTTATCCAAAAGTTCTAGTCTACATTTACTCAAGTCAACATCATCATGTTCTGTTTTATCCAAAAGTTCTAGTCTACATTTGCTCAAGTCAACATCATCATTTACCTTTTCTGGAGCATGGGACCACCATTACACCTGAGCCGCAGAAAGAAACAATCATCATAACATTCATGTTGGATTGAACTGGTGTTTTATGATTTATTTCAATAAAGATGGTTGTCATCTTCAAGGACAAACATATACAAGCAGCTACTTACGACATGATAAGACAACTGTAGTTCTATTGCATCTTTGTATCACCAGAGACTTCCGGGAACTACACGATAACCACAGGCTCGTGACGATGACGAAATAACAAGTATGAAGATGTGAAAACTGTATCAATTTTATCAAGAATGTTTCACGTTATAGACTTTAATGAAGTGAGTTGATTCCCCAAAACAATAATTTGTTATTTACTCAAGTTATCTCCTTTGTTCATTGATACAAATAATTTGCCCAAAGGTGTAGAAAATGTGCTCACCGAAATATCTTTGTTATTTATAGTTTCATTAAGTCTTACTTATCGTAGCTACACCATGATTAAAATAATAGTATTCAACAAATTCAAGATGAACGTCTATTGCCAATACGCTGTACCTATGATGAACAGAGAAATGACATATGGCCGTCACAAGTAACATTCCAGGACCAAATGTGTGCAGATAGCAAGAACCTTAAGCTCACCACTGCTATCTTTAAACATATTCAAGTTGACGTCTGACAGTGTACAAAGAAGAGGTATATACACAAAATAACGGGTCATTACGTAAGAGACTCTCTGGCACACACGATATACTCGAAATTATATATATATATATATAAATATATAGCATTCTCCACTTGTATCTCTATGAGAGGTAACTTTCAGCCAAAGGGAAACAATTTTTAGTAATACATTCACTGCAAGAATTTCGTTTCGCTGTAAGTATTTTCAAATAATCTTTAAAACTGTGTGACAAGAAAATCAACACTAGATTAGAAGTTAGGAAATCAGGTAAATTTAAAAAAAAATTAAAAAATTATACACATGATGAATAAATTGTGGATCTGAACACTCACGTGTTCTACAACCTACTTATGCCAATACTGTAATAAATGATGTTGACTATTACGGAAAACACAGTGTAGTTTTAGGAGACAGAAGTTGCCATTTGCCCTTAAAAGCGCTCTTCATCAGCCTCCTGACCATACTGTATTACAAAACACTTAAGGCAAACGTGTCTTCGACTACTACTCTTATAGTCGACAAGTATATCGGCCAGAGAAACAATACAGAGCAAATATTATAGACCATAGGAGGCCGAGAAGAAGGACTCCAGAAGATTCAGAAATATTCGTGTTGGATTACTCAGACATTTCAGGGTCTGGGGGAGATAGAGACGTTAGTCGCAGACACACGAATGGGCGGTCCTATAGCCAGGAAATAGTTCTAGAAGACACAGAGAGTAATACGCCGTGGAGACAAGTGGATACGCAAAAGTACAGGTAGAGTTAAGAAAATTAAGACGATATATGATTAGTCTAGGAGAAAGACGAGTAGAAGATGAGATTGCATGGATCAAGCAGATTACCGGTCCAACAGTCGAGATAAGGAGACTAAGAGAAGAAACGAGATAAGGAGACTAAGAGAAGAAACGAGATAAGGAGACTAAGAGAAGAAACGAGATAAGGAAATCAAAAATTATATTGAGGAATAATGAAACAGCGGATAGACATAGAAACAGATCTATTAATAGTAGTACTAGCTAATCAAAGATTAGAGATTGAGGAAGTTACCGATCCAATAGTACAAACAAGTCTATCGGTAGTAACAGAAAGATAAACTCAACGAGTACGAGAGAGGAAGAAGTAGAGAGAAGACAGTCGAAGAGGTAAGACAGAGTGAAGTCGAAGAACAGGAAAAGAAGTAGAGTTGCAGATGTTGAAGTTGGGATTCTAAATAATGGCCACTCTTGGACCATCCCTGCAGAGCAATGTGAGTAAATTCTTTGACATTATGTATCATTCATTCAATCATATTCCTGGATCTGCCAGTTATATCAGTACGTGTTTGTGTAAAGTGTGATACATTTCCTGATTAGGTGATAGCCTGTATCTATCGGTTATATCAGCACATGTTTTTATAAAGTGTGATATATGTCCTGACTATGTGACATTAATTAAAAAAAACATAATAAAATACACGGCAGAACTCACTAATCTGTAGGAAATGACCATCTTGCAGAACTTTAAGACACGGACTGTGATGTAATACTTTCGACAGATGGACTTTTCTGTTGAAAAACAATTACAAAGAAATAACATCGTGGAGGAGATTATAACTTTAGATCTGTGACGTAGTGAGTTTGTAAACGTGACACTCGAAGAGGAAGAAGCAAGACCTTATATGGTCATGAAAGACAGACAGAAGAAATTGGTAAAAGACAAGTAAAGAAAATATCTTGTGCGTCATTCAGAATGTTCTAAAGACGAGGGTAGTGGGGGGGTGGGGCTTGGAAGACCCCTACTGCTATGAGACACTAAGTCGTGGTTGGATTGGGATGGAAGTGTTAAAATAAACAACCTCTGATTGGTCATTTTATATAATTAGGCAGAAAAGAACTCGACTATAGCACTGGAAACCACACGAAAAACCTAGATACATATTAACATTGGGATTATAATTACAGTAATACCTCGACCACCTGTTAGACGGCCTTTTAAATTCAGTGGCCCGACACTAAAAGCACGTTTTCGCTGTGCAAGAAGTCTGTAAATTCATTCCCGATAATCGGGTTATGTTGTAATGTGTACAATTAATTATTTTGTATTTTTGCAAAAAACTTGTGTAAATTGTTTATGGATGTACAGGTTCATTCGAGGCTATAAATCTCAACATAAGATTCATGAACTACCACAGCAAGTAGAAATGTATGGAAATATATTATATATATTGTAGCATTGTGTCTAGCTGATGGTAACATGGCATAAAGTATATGCTCACTTAGTAAGTTGAACGGTGAGATTGAAAATGGTGATGATGGTGATGATGATGATGATGATGATGGTGATGATGGTGATGATGATGATGATGATGGTGATGATAATGATGGTGATGATGGTGATGGTGATGATGATGGTGATGATGATGGTGATGATGATGGTGATGATGATGACTAGTTAACTAACTTATTCTTCTTCTTCGTTCACCCTCAGATGTCAACTTGAAGAAGTTCAAAGGTCGCAGTGGTCAACCTGAGGCTGTTGATATCTCCGTAGATTTTCTCCAGGAATGGTACTGGTGATGGCCATATGCGTTTTCTCTGTTCCTCATATGTTGGGCACCTTTGAAGCAGATGTTCGGCAGTCATATTATCGGTGCCAGAGTCACACTCATCAGCAGTAACTTATTCGATTGTGTTCTTTCTTTTGTAGTATTAAAAATATACACAATTTGGGGGTAGGGGGGTGGGGGGGGGGGAGAGAAGAATTGATGACGCCGCAAATGATGGTGAGGGGGGTGTCTGGAGTTTTGTTACGTAATGTGACAATTTCGAAAAAAAAGACACAAATTGCGTGACGTCATATGAAGAGATTTGGACATTGGCCTGTTCCACATCCTGTTTTAAAAAAAACAAAAGTTAAATCACAAAAACTTTAACAAACATGGACAGGTGAGTTAAGTTATAAGTTAGAGCTGATGGCACGTGACAGGAGGACTTGGCTTGAGTTTGTTGAAGGTCGATTCTCCTCGTGGAGCTAAAGGATATTGATTGATTGATATGGCCAAAAAATGATGCCCTTATATGGCGTTATTTGTAAACAATGGTATATCCATGAATACAGTACAGTTTATATAGTCTGCTTTTTGTTTTTTAGGATGTGAATTATATTATTTAAAAGAAGGAAAAATATAACTAAAAACAATTTAAAGCAGTTAAAGATTATTACAGTTAACCGATATTTCAGCTGAGATTATAAAATAAATAAGTCGTCCACGAGGGAGTTGTTAACTAGTGCGGATAAAAGTTAAATGTTGCGGAAGAAAGTTAACTAGTGCGGAAGAAAGTTAACTAGTGCGGAAGAAAGTTAACTAGTGCATAAACAGGATAACTATTATGGATACAAGATAACTATTGCGGATACAATTAAATTATGATGATTACAGTTAATTATTGCGGGTAAAAATAAAAACCTCTTTTATGAAACAAACAAGTGTGACGTCACATTTTTCTAAACACCCCTCCCCCTATCGTCACACGTCACAAAATTAGGACACCCTCCCCTTACTGCTGTGATGCCTTATGTGGATTTCCTTAGTCGCTTTTTACAACATGCATGGTAGGGAACAATGTTACTAATCTTTGTTCAACTTTCACTACTTATACATATAACTCCATAGAAGAACACCATGTTAGGTCACATGACTAGTAGCACAAACGACTACTTATACATATGACGTCACATAAGAACACCATTTTATGTCTCATGACTAGTAACACAAACAACTACTTATACATATAACTCCATATAAGAACACCATTTTATGTCACATGACTAGTAACACAAACAACTACTTATACATATAACTCCATATAAGAACACCATTTTATGTCACATGACTAGTAACACAAACAACTACTTATACATATAACTCCATATAAGAACACCATTTTATGTCACATGACTAGTAACACAAACAACTACTTATACATATAACTCCATATAAGAACACCATTTTTTATGTCTACATACACATATAACTCCATATAAACACAAACAACTATGACTAGTAACACAAACAATACTTTACTCCATATAAGAAAACACCATTTTTGTACATGACTAGTACTAACAACACAAAGTACTTTACATATAACTCCATATAAGAACACCATTTTATGTCTTATGACTAGTAACACAAACAACTACTTATACATACAGCTCCATATAAGAACACAATTTTATGTCGCATGACTAGTAACACCAACAACTACTTATACATATAACTCCATATAAGAACACCATTTTATGTCACATGACTAGTAACACAAACAACTACTTATACATATAACTCCATATAAGAACACCATTTTATGTCTCATGACTAGTAACACAAACAACTACTTATACATATAACTCCATATAAGAACACCATTTTATGTCACATGACTAGTAACACAAACAACTACTTATACATATAACTCCATATAAGAACACCATTTTATGTCTCATGACTAGTAACACAAACAACTACTTATACATATAACTCCATATAAGAACACAATTTTATGTCTCATGACTAGTAACACAAACAACTACTTATACATATAACTCTACACAAGAACACCATTTTATGTCACATGACTAGTAACACAAACAACTACTTATACATATAACTCCATATAAGAACACCATTTTATGTCACATGACTAGTAACACAAACAACTACTTATACATATAACTCCATATAAGAACACCATTTTATGTCTCATGACTAGTAACACAAACAACTACTTATACATATAACTCCATATAAGAACACCATTTTATGTCTCATGACTAGTAACACAAACAACTACTTATACATATAACTCCATATAAGAACACCATTTTATGTCTCATGACTAGTAACACAAACAACTACTTATACATATAACTCCATATAAGAACACCATTTTATGTCACATGACTAGTAACACAAACAACTACTTATACATATAACTCTATATGAGAACACCATTTTATGTCACATGAAAAGTAACACAAACAACTACTTATACATATAACTCCATATAAGAACACCATTTTATGTCACATGACTAGTAACACAAACAACTACTTATACATATAACTCCATATAAGAACACCATTTTATGTCACATGACTAGTAACACAAACAACTACTTATACATATAACTCCATATAAGAACACCATTTTATGTCACATGACTAGTAACACAAACAACTACTTATACATATAACTACATATAACTCCATATAAGAACACCATTTTATGTCTCATGACTAGTAACACAAACAACTACTTATACATATAACTCCATATAAGAACACCATTTTATGTCACATGACCAGTAACACAAAAACTTAATAACTACTCCATATACATATTTAATGTCTCCCATATACACAAAACACCATTTTATATAACTACATCACACCATTTTATGTCTCATGACTAGTAACACAAACAACTACTTATACATATAACTCCATATAAGAACACCATTTTATGTCTCATGACTAGTAACACAAACAACTACTTATACATATAACTCCATATAAGAACACCATTTTATGTCTCATGACTAGTAACACAAACAACTACTTATACATATAACTCCATATAAGAACACCATTTTATGTCACATGAATAGTAACACAAACAACTACTTATACATACAACTCCATATAAGAACACCATTTTATGTCTCATGACTAGTAACACAAACAACTACTTATACATAAAACTACTTAAAAGAACACCATTTTATGTCACATGACTAGTAACACAAACAAATACTAATACATATAACTCCATATAAGAACACCATTTTATGTCTCATGACTAGTAACACAAACAACTACTTATACATATAACTCCATATAAGAACACCATTTTATGTCACATGACTAGTAACACAAACAACTACTTATACATATAACTCCATATAAGAACACCATTTTATGTCTCATGACTAGTAACACAAACAACTACTTATACATATAACTCCATATAAGAACACCATTTTATGTCTCATGACTAGTAACACAAACAACTACTTATACATATAACTCCATATAAGAACACCATTTTATGTCTCATGACTAGTAACACAAACAACTACTTATACATATAACTCCATAATGACTAGTAACACAAACAACTACTTATACATATAACTCCATATAAGAACACCATTTTATGTCACATGACTAGTAACACAAACAAATACTAATACATATAACTCCATAAAAGAACACCATTTTATGTCTCATGACTAGTAACACAAACAACTACTTATACATATAACTCCATATAAGAACACCATTTTATGTCACATGACTAGTAACACAAACAACTACTTATACATATAACTCCATATAAGAACACCATTTTATGTCTCATGACTAGTAACACAAACAACTACTTATACATATAACTACATAAAAGAACACCATTTTATGTCACATGACTAGTAACACAAACAACTACTTATACATATAACTCCATATAAGAACACCATTTTATGTCTCATGACTAGTAACACAAACAACTACTTATACATATAACTCCATATAAGAACACCATTTTTATGTCACATGACTAGTAACACAAACAACTACTTATACATATAACTCCATATAAGAACACCATTTTATGTCTCATGACTAGTAACACAAACAACTACTTATACATATAACTCCATATAAGAACACCATTTTATGTCTCATGACTAGTAACACAAACAACTACTTATACATATAACTCCATATAAGAACACCATTTTATGTCACATGACTAGTAACACAAACAACTACTTATACATATAACTCCATATAAAAACACCATTTTATGTCACATGACTAGTAACACAAACAACTACTTATACATATAACTCCATATAAGAACACCATTTTATGTCTCATGACTAGTAACACAAACAACTACTTATACATATAACTCCATATAAGAACACCATTTTATGTCTCATGACTAGTAACACACACAACTACTTATACATATAACTACATAAAAGAACACCATTTTATGTCTCATGACTAGTAACACAAACAACTACTTATACATATAACTCCATATAAGAACACATTTTATGTCTCATGACTATGTCTCCATAAGAACACCATTTTATGTCGCATGACTTGTAACACAAACAACTACTTATACATATAACTCCATATAAGAACACCATTTTATGTCTTATGACTAGTAACACAAACAACTACTTATACATATAACTCCATATAAGAACACCATTTTATGTCTCATGACTAGTAACACAAACAACTACTTATACATATAACTCCATATAAGAACACCATTTTATGTCACATGACTAGTAACACAAACAACTACTTATACATATAACTCCATATAAGAACACCATTTTATGTCTCATGACTAGTAACACCATTTTATGTCTCATGACTAGTAACACAAACAACATACTTATACATATAACTCCATATAAGAACACCATTTTATGTCACATGACTAGTAACACAAACAACTACTTATACATATAACTCCATATAATAACACCATTTTATGTAACATCTAGTAACACAATAACTACTTATACATATAACTCCATATAAGAACACCATTTTATGTCTCATGACTAGTAACACAAACACAAACAACTACATTTTTATACATATAACTCCATATAAGAACACCATTTTATGTCTCATGACACAAAGTATACACACAAATAAAGAACACATTTTATGTTATGACATAAAAACTACTTATACATATAACTCCATATAAGAACACCATTTTATGTCTCATGACTAGTAACACAAACAACTACTTAGACATATAACTCCATAAAAGAACACCATTTTATGTCACAAGACTAGTAACACAAACAACTACTTATACATATAACTCTATATAAGAACACAATTTTATGTCTCATGAATAGTAACACAAACAACTACTAATACATATAACTCCATATAAGAACACCATTTTATGTCTCATGACTAGTAACACAAACAACTACTTATACATATAACTCCATATAAGAACACCATTTTATGTCACATGACTACTAACACAAACAACTACTTATACATATAACTCCATATAAGAATACCATTTTATATCACATGACTAGTAACACAAACAACTACTTATACATATAACTCCATATAAGAGCACCATTTTATGTCACATGACTAGTAACACAAACAACTACTTATACATATAACTCCATATAAGAACACCATTTTATGTCTCATGACTAGTAACACAAACAACTACTTATACATATAACTCCATATAAGAACACCATTTTATATCACATGACTAGTCACACAAACAACTACTTATACATATAACTCCATATAAGAACACCATTTTATGTCTCATGACTAGTAACACAAACAACTACTTATACATATAACTCCATATAAGAACACCATTTTATGTCTCATGACTAGTAACACAAACAACTACTTATACATATAACTCCATATAAGAACACCATTTTATGTCTCATGACTAGTAACACAAACAACTACTTATACATAAAACTCCATATAAGAACACCATTTTATGTCACATGACTAGTAACACAAACAACTACTTATACATATAACTCCATATAAGAACACCATTTTATGTCTCATGACTAGTAACACAAACAACTACTTATACATATAACTCCATATAAGAACACCATTTTATGTCACAAGACTAGTTACACAAACAACTACTTATACATATAACTCCATATAAGAACACCATTTTATGTCTCATGACCAGTAACACAAACAACATACTTATACATATAACTCCATATAAGAACACCATTTTATGTCTCATGACTAGTAACACAAACAACTACTTATACATATAACTCCATATAAGAACACCATTTTATGTCTCATGACTAGTAACACAAACAACTACTTATAC